>JAXQQM020068456.1:0-242211 GCA_034641835.2 Pinus albicaulis
AACTAGGAATTGTCTTTAAAGGTGCAAAGATATATTGAAGGTAGTTCATCTAGTCAAGATTTGGGAAGATTTGTTTTTCATTGTTGTACTTGAAGTAGCAATTTGTCTTGTGGTTATGCATACAACAACCTGAATGAATTATCACCAAAATATGTCAATTGGATTAGGAGTGCAACACTCCGAAAATCTGCTAATGTAAATTTTAAGATTCTGAAGTATGTATCAAGATTATAAACCATCAAAACTTGTCCACTTTACTATGAAGATAGTAAATAGGTTTTGTTAAAATAAAATGACTTAGTAATATCAAACGAATAAACCATAACTCATATTCATGTGACACATGTTCATATGATATTTTTTAAATTAATCAACTTAATTAAAAAAGAAAAATGGTATAAATATTTTTTTAATTAAATCTCAATTTTTAACTACTAAAATATATCATATCATTTCAATAATAACTATTGAAAAATAAATTAAAATTTTAGAAACCATTTTCCAAAATAAGTTTATCTATTAACATAATTATACTACCATCATAAAAACTTGCTCTTGCATTTCCCTCCGGTGAAAAAAGCTATTAAAATAAATCTGAACTTTACATAAATTTTAATGACAAAAATATTACTGTTCATTAAAGCTCAGGTTGAATGACAAATCCTTAAAAGAATATTAATTAATTTAAGAAGGAGTTGGCAATTTCTTATTTTCTAAACCGATATCGAAAATGTTCGAAACCTCCGTCCCCGAAACCTCAATTACTGAAAATATATTAAAAAATACAGTTTCGATTCTCTCTTTGAAAAAAACTCCTCAAATATTTCAAAATTTCCCTCTTTTAGGGAAGACTTCACATATAATCCAAAAGTGATAACGCTTTGCAACTGTTTTATGCTTTTAGATTCCCGGAGCTGACCCTTCAGAAAGTCTTTTCATTTTAAATTGTTTGTTTGACTTTTCTTTTAGGACGGCATCCAAAACATGCGTCGACTAAGGACACACATGAAACAGCCATTTTCAGCAGTGGTTGCACGGCCAGAACGTCAACATTTAACTCTGCCAATGTCTGCTTTCTTCTCCAGGTAATGAACAGATCGTATCTAAAATACATGCCAAACCGCAAATAAAATCCTTGGATTGTATTCCTTTACCTGAAAAATAAGATTTTTTTCCTAAATAAATAGATTGCGTTTAAAATGGATTAATTATTTGCTTAAAAATGGGGAAGAATTTGCCATATTAGAAGTTGAACTTATACCTTTTGAAACAGTCTAACTTACAATTGGGTTTACAATCAACTTTTCCCCTCCACTTTGGAAGATTTGAACCTGAAACCAGAAAAACTGTACATCCCAAAATTTAAATTTCGATGTGTAACTTGGATCGTTAACTCAGGCGGCCGCAATGCCGAACATGGGCAAGTTGTAGTGCTACAAAAGTCAGATCACACCATTTCATTTAATCTTTCAGTCAGACGGTCCAGTGGTTGCTTCGCCTTTTCTTCCAGCTCATGCGTGCAGAACTTATTTTTTAATCAGGAAAGAAACATCAAACATCAACAGGATTTTATATTAAAGTAAAACTGGTTTTCGCATATAATGAGAGGAGTACATATTCAGATCCATAATAGATTTCTAATAATAATAAAATTACATAACCGGAACCAAAAAAATCTGTCCCGAATGGAGACCAGAACCAAAATATACTATACTGTATGTGCTAATCACTAAATACAGAAAATGAAATCTATGCCGCATGGAGACGAGAACCAAAGAGACAGTATGTACTAATCACTAAATACAAAAAAAAAAAAAAAAAAACTATGGATGACTTCTCTCATCATTATCTATCATTATCATAAAAAAAAAATCATGTATAAGGGATTTTGCCAGTCCTTTGCCATTGTTGACCTGCCTCGACGTGTGGGTAACAGCCAGATTGACGCCTGAGCTCGAAATATCGAGAACATCTCCGATCACTCTCCCCACCACCAGTGGCTCCACGAAGCGAGACATGTTTGTGCTTCTTGTACTGCGTGAGGGTAAGACGTCGTAAAGTATTTAAGGACAGAGAGAAGAGTAGATTCATGGATGAATGAGAATTGGAATAAAGGGACCGAGAAAAGGCAGTAACGTGAGCAATTTAATTTTAGAAATTTCAGATATTCCCAGAATTTTAATTTTAGAAATTGCAGAATATGCTCCATAGCCTTCTAAAACAAGCAGCGCTCATTCATTGTCATTCATTGGTTTAATGATAGCTGTTGGCTCGAACTAATGAAGGAAAACAAAAGGGTTGACGATGGTCTTGGTGAAGTGTTTCAAAATAATATACCTTCTGTGTAATTACAATTAGATTGAGGTGTCTTGAGTGCATAGCAACAATTTTTTGGCAGTTCTTACAGTTATTACAAAAATGCTTTGCTTTTTTTCTTTTTTCTTTTCTTCAGGGCTGTAAGGTGAGATTGAGGTTTTTCTTGTGTTCATACAAAATTTACATATAATGCTCGAACCTCTCTTTACAAAATGCAACAAGATTTTTACGTTGGAGTCGGTTGAGACATTATTGAGGGTGACTACTGGGGGTGACTAGATACTGAGAATCATCAAAAATCAAAACTTCAGTAAGAATCCAAAATGTCGAGATAACCAATAACATGCAGGAAACCAAAAGGCTTAGTCATCCGAGGGATTATCGTGTAGCCTGATAGGCTTCTCCAGAGTTCTGCTAGCAGGGGCAACCTCTACAGCCTGGTGGCTAGTGAAAGTGGCGGTTGTTTCTTTTTTGATGCTTGGAGAGCCTCCACCGCTGGCCTACATGGTGGTGATGCACCGCTTTAGCAAGGCATAGTGGGGTGAGTCTCTGGTGACGAAGTGTCTGTGATGGACATATTCAACATAAACTGTAAATTTATCATTAAGTGTATCAATATTCTCCTCCAACATGTTGGAATTCTCAGTTTTCTCTTGAAGCGCAAGGTCAAGAATGGTTTTGAGCTGCTAGTGTAGCTCAATGGTGTGATTGTAAAGGATCTCCCTATCCCTGGTGATGCCAGGGTCGAGTATCCACTCAAATTTCTTCGCCACCTCCTCGGTGGTGATACATCGTTAGATGTTTCGTGCATAGAGTTCCATAGTATGAATGCGCTCTTGGGCTTCCAGGGATACAAAGACATTGTAATTGAGGGTGGCCCATTTGGCCAAAGCCTTACATCCTGTGCAGGGCTGCAAGAGGGGCGGGAGCAGAGCCACGACGCAGAGCCATAAGGGTGATGGGAGGGGGGCAAGAGATAATGGAATCGAAGGCAAAGGAAGTAGAAGTAATGGAAATAGAGGCTCGACAGAGAGGAGAGTAGTGAGGTGAAATGAGTGACTCCTGGTACTCATAGAAGGAGCAGGCGACCAAGGGAGGCGGGGGAGAGGCTGCAATTGATGTTTCATTGATTACTGCTAGGGTTAGGTACAATGCCATCGTGGGAGAGCAAGAAAGGGTATTGGTCGAGGGGCCATTTTGGCGTAGGATCTGATATATCATTACGATCTGGACGTTCGTATCCTCATGCGAAGCATTGGGAACTATGCTCACTAAGTACTTCATGATTAAGAGATATGGAGATTGTGTCGATTCTGACTGGAATCCTAATAGGATATCTCATTGCTAAGGCTCTCTCGTACTTCATTGTCCTTGTTATTTATAACCATGCAATCCCAGTGGAGAGGCCCCTCCTCTAGGTCCCCCCATGCAAGAAGCGAATTCTAGTGCTGCCATCTGTGCCTTCATTGGTCAACTTGTTAGCCAGGATGTTGGCTTTGCGTCTGAATGTCTGGAAGTGGAGCCCACTCAACTCGCCTACGTGCTAGTTGGTGCGATGGAAGGTCTTGTTAAGCCTCCTATTGTCCGTGACTTTGGTGACTGCAATGCCTCATTGGATCTTACGACAAGCCATGGTAGTGAGATCTGAGTCCCCTTCCACAATGAGAGGCTCGAATCCCTGGAATTTGGCAATGGCGAGACTGTATTCCAGGGAAAGGAGTTCTACAGTGTTATTGGTGGTAATGCCCAAACTTCTTGTGTAAATCCAGATTATCTCGCCCTTTGAATTTATGAAAACTCCCCCAAACCTCACCACTCCAGGATTTCCTTTCGCAGCTCCATCATAGTTCAATTTGAGGATGTCTTTCTTGGGAGGACACCAATTACAAGGAGCATCCTTGTTTGTCATCACCGTAGTCCTATTTTTTTGGGGAGGAGAGTGCATCTTGAGGAGCTGTAGAATTCTCATATCAGTAGGACGAGGGGGGGCACTGAGGTTCGGAAAATTGGAGATGACAACCGATTCTCGAATCACTTGTTTAATTGAGGTAAGGAGGCCTCCTTCCGTTTTTCTTCCCCTCTAAATGTTTTGGCATTTATTTCTTTCCAAACCACCCAACATATGGTACCCGAGATAACGTTCCATGCTCTATCAACCATAAAGTGTGGGGAAATTGACGTTCTCCAATTATCTAGAGTGTTAAGGATGAAAGCCTCGTTTCTGTTTGAAATTCTGAAAACTAGATCAATCCACTCCCATAATTTGTTGGTGTATTAAAAAATGTTCAGTAGATGGTTGATAGTTTCCTCACTCGATTCACAGAGAGGGCACCTTGATGGACCCTTGAAACCATGTTTCCATAGATTGTCCCAAGTAAGTATCTTCCCCTACATTGTTAGCCATAGAAAAAGGGTGATTTTGGGCCACAATTGTCTATTCCATAGAGTTTTCCATTTCTGCTGAGGCTCAATTTCATCGTGATTTTCCATGTAGCTGTATACTTCTCTAAGGTTGAAATGTCCTACTGAGTTCTTACCCCATCTAAGCTTGTCCTCCCCTTTATCAAAATTTATTTGTATTTCTTGTATGGTGTTGACGAAGGTGTTCCATTCGAAGCCATTGGGCATGGGTTCTCATTCTTTTTCCTCCAGCCAGTCTCTCCATCTGTGATTTTCGATGTTGGTGTAATATCCTTTAAGAAAGATATAATGCCACTACTGTAATAATAGTAAAAAAATAACAGCAAAATAATATGCTTTTTATAAAAAACCCTCGTGATAACATATACACATAATACTCCATTACACATAATTAAATTCCAATCACCATATTTAAACAAGCCCTAAGGAAATCCACCAAATATTATTTATTAATGAATTTAGCCCATGTAATACAAGCAGTTTGACCAACAATGTAGATAGGTCAATCACATCATAATGCCAACTAATAATCCTTGACTTAGCGTTGTAGTGGTGCTGCAATAGATTTGTGCTTTCTTCCTTCCTTTGCCAATCTGGAAATGCAAATAATTATAATAAAATCGACAGGGAAAATTTCAGATCCACACTCATAAAGTGTAAAGTAAAAATAGACGAAAACCCCTTTTAAAACAAATATGGAATGAATGCGACCAGCTAGGGTGATCATAGAAACCATCGAAGTTGGGTTTGCTTACTAGGGTGAGATCGAATCTCACCGAAGGAAGCTTGAGGATCTCACCTGGAAATCCTCGCTTGAAAACTCCTCTGAGCTTTCAAAATATCAATGAAGAAAAGATTAAATTTCATGAGTTGCTCTCAATCCTCCTCCTCCTTTTATAGTCGACTGCTTGGAAGAAATCGTGGGCAAACACTTAGGGTCAAAACAACCCAAAAGGAAAAACTATGGGCAAATACCTGGGGTCAAAAAAACCCAAAAGGAAAACCATGGGCCAATGCCACTTTATTTATTAATTTATTTATTAGTCTACTACTTTTATGATTTGGTCCAACCGATTAAACGGTTGGGGATATTACAGTTCCCCCTGCCCAAAATTGCTTGCCCTCAAGTAATTTCAATGTTGGATGCTGCAATATGTGTTCTCCTTCCCAAGTGGCATCCTCGACGGGCAGATCTTTCCATCGTACCAAATATTCGTGGATGATTCTGCTTTGAAGCTTTCGTTCTCAAACCTCCAACACCTCCTCAGGAACCAGTTGAAGATGGCCCTCTTCATCTAGTGGCGGTAATTCAGGTGATGATGTTATGTTTGATCCTAATGCTTTCTTCAAAGAGGAGACACGAAAGATGTTATGAATTTTTCTCTCTGTAGGAAGCTCTAGCTCATATGCCACTTCTCCTATTTTCCGGATAACTCGATAGGGCCCGTAAAATCATGGCTTTAATTTTTCCGCCCTCTTTAGCTTCAAGGTAGACTGCCTATACGGCTGAAGCCGGAGATAAACCACATCTCCCACTTCGAAACTCCTTCTCTATCCTTCGACGATCTGCATATGACTTTTGTCGATTCTGTGACATCTGTAGATTTTCTTTAAGGGCTCTCAGAATATCTTGACACCCCTGGATCCAATCCTTTTCCAATGGTGCTTTACTATCTCCAAACGTTGTATCTGCAAAAGATAGTGCCTCATATCCATATAAGGTTCAGAAAGGTGACATCCCTATGGACATGTGATAAGTGGTGTTATAACAATATTCTCCTTAGTAGAACCACTTGGTCCATGCTCGTTGTTGTCCTGTGACATAATCTCGTAAGTAATATTCCACCCATTTATTCATTGCTTCTGTATGTCCATCTGTCTGCGGGTGATAACTGGTACTAGGGGGTGAGTTCTGTTCTAGCCAACCTGAATAACTCTTGCCAGAATGCTCCCATGAATCTGCTATCACTGTCACTCACAATGGTTTTGGGAAAAACATGTAGACAGAATACCCCTGGAACAATATTTCTGCTATTTGAGATGCACAAATTTTGGAAGGGATTGCAAAGAAGTGAGCGTACTTGGTGAGACGATCCACCACCACAAAAATACAATATTTGCCTTGTGAGGAGGGTAACCCTGTAATGAAATCCATGGATATACTTTCCCATTTTTGTTCTAGAATGGGTAGTGGTTGTAATGAACCTGCTGGGTGTGTATGTTCAACCTTATTACTTTGACAAGTACCACATTCCTTAACATATTTGATAATGTCCTTCTTGAGTCCCTTCCATGTGAACCTTTCCCTGATGGTCCTATAAGTCTCCAGAAAGCCTGGATGTCCGGCTAAAGGGGAGTCATGGGTTGCTTGTAGAATCTTCATCTTAATTTGATACTTAAGTACTAGATAGATTCGATCCTTATAATAGATAATATCATTGACAACTCTATAACGGATGTCTGATGACTGTTCGTCAAGGATCTCACAAGCTGATTGATTTTTTGAGTATTCCACTAAAAGATGGGACTTCCAGTCATCTACAATATCTATGAGAGAGAAGGTAGCTGGTCTCCTTGACAAGGCATCTGCAATTGCATTGTTTTTACCTTTGACATATTCAATCTCAAAATCATAGGCTTGGATCTTACTGACCCATTTTTGCTACCTTTCATTTAATCCCTTCTGATCGAGGAAGTATCTGAGACTATTGTGACTAGTTTTGACTTTGAACCGATTCCCCACTAGATATGGACGAAACTTGGCCAATGCATGCATAATAGCCAACATTTCTTTGTCATAAATGGAGTAAGAGCGTTCATAATTACGCAATTTTCTACTCTCAAAAGCAATGGGATGATGGTTCTGTGTTAGGACAACCTCGATTCCTTCCCCGGAAGCATCACACTCCAATACAAAGGGTTGAGAGAAGTCTGGCAAGGCTAGAATTGGACATGAACTCATGACTTCTTTCATCTGCTCGAAAGTCTCCTGGGTTGTTTCTGTCCATACAAAGGCTCCTCTTTTTGTCAAGTCAGTAAGAGGGGCTGCTAGTTGTGAATATCCCTTTACAAATCTTCTGTAATAAGTGCAAATACCCAAGAAGCTCCTTAACTCTGTTACATTTTTGGGAGTTGGCCAATTGAGAATGGCCTCAATCTTCTCTTGGTGGACCTTAACACCTTGGCTCCCGATGATGTGACCCAGGCATAGCATTTCTGTCATTCCAAACTCACATTTAGATATTTTGGCATAAAATTGTTGTGCCTCCAATATTCCCAGGACCTCGTCCAGGTGCTGCAGATGCTTTTCCCATGTTTTACTAAAGATCAGGATGTCGTCGAAGAAGACCAAAAAAAATTTACCCAGTTGCTTGTTGAATATATGGTTCATGCATGACTGAAATGTTGCAGGGGCGTTGGTCAACCCGAAAGGCATCACTAGGAACTCATAATGTCCACAGTGGCATCTAAAAGCTGTTTTTGGAATGTCTTGATCACAAACCCTGATCTCGTGGTACCCTGAGCGAAGGTCAATTTTTGAGAAGTATTTGGCTCCTTTTAATTCATCCATCAACTCGTCGATCCTGGGGATAGGATATCGATTTTTGATGGTCTTTTTATTCAATGCTCGATAATCTATACACATCCTCAAGGACCCATCCTTTTTCTTAACCAAGACTACTGATGAATCAAAGGGGCTCGAACTCGGCCGAATGTGTCCTAATGCCAATAATTCCTTTATTGCCTTTTCTATCTCATCCTTGTACACTTTGGGGAGCCGATAAGGGGTAGTGATGACAGCTTGGACCCCTTCTTCTAGTTCGATGATGTGCTCAAATCCCCTATCAGGTGGACGTCCTGGGGGAATATCTCCAAAGACCTTCTGGTATTTTTGCAATAGTGCCATAATATCAGGTGAGTACTCCTTGAGTTGCTCTACTGGTTTCTTCTCCATGATTCGACACTCTATTGCCCATACAATATCCCCATGTCGGAGATCTGCCTCCATCCGATTGGATGTCACCACCTTGGGAGGATATGCATGCATTCCCCTCAACTTCACATTTTTACCATCTGGTCCCGTGAATGCGAGTTCCAAGTCTTGGTAGTTTACTGTATGAGTTCCGATGGAATATAGCCATTGTACCCCCAATACTACATGAGAGTCTGGGCAGTCTACGACAAAGAAGTTATCTGTAACTTTGTAGTTTCCCATTGCTAGGCTCATGTTAGGAACTATCTTAGTGCAGGACATGCGGTTGTGCTCTTTCTTTCCAAGAATCAAAACTGTGAAGCTTTCAAATTCTTCAGTGGCTAGTCCCCTTCTGGCTACGAATTCTGCATCAATGAAGTTGTGGGAGGCCCCACCATCAATTAGCACAGTAACCTTTTGTCCTTCTATGGTGCCCCTAACCCGGAGGGTGTGATATCTTGGGACCCCTGTGAGAGAGGCAATGACTCCTTCCCAAACTTCTTCTTGTATTGCTCCCATGCCTTGTGATTCCCCTTGATCGAACTCTGGATTCTCTTCCTCATCTTCGCTTTTAGAAAATACTTCAATATAGTGTGCCTTCCCTTTAGTACACCGATGTCCCGGTGCCCAAGGTTCTTGACAAGAGAAGCATAGCCTTCTCCTTCTGAGATCTTTTTTGGTTTCATCATCCAACTTCCCCTTACCAAATGGTTCATGTTGCTGCCGCTTGATTTCCTTCCCTTTTTGAGGAATAGAAAATTTAGGTAGGAATCTATTCTTGGGTACTGCGACCTGCATATCCCTTGCACGGTTGATTGCGTCTTGCAAGGTGGCGGGTTGGTAGGCCCTAACCCAACCTTGTAGGGGTTCTGACAACCCTTCTATAAATAACATGACCAACCTAGTCATGGAGAGGTCATTGACCATTACTGCAAGCCTCTGGAATTCTGCAACATAAGATTCAAGGTTCCCTGTCTGTCGGAGCTGGGTTAGCTCACGGAAGTATATCTCAGGATCCTTTCTATCAACCTCCGTGTGAATTCTGTATAAGAGATGATGCTGGCATGTCCCAGAGTGGTCATACCATGTTGCCACCATTCATGCGCTTCTCCATCCAGATGAAGTGTGGCATACTTGATGGCATCCTTTTCCCGCATGGGATTGAGTTGGAAATATGTATCCAGTTTCTGTACCCATGACCGTGCTAAACACTTCGACGATCCATCAAAATAAGGAAGAGTTACCTTCCCCACAACTTTCTGCAAATCTACGTTTGACTAATGGCCCCCATATGTGGTTGCCTTCCTTTGTTGTTTTCTCCTCATATAGTAAAAGTCATTAAGGCTCGGGGTTGCTTTCACGTTGGGAGGCAACGTATCATATTCTTTCATCCAGGCGGTAACTGTCTCTGCAATAGGTGAAGGGCAGTCTTGCTCCCTGGAGGAGTCATCCAAAAATGGAGGCATGGTTGGTCGACTAAAAGGGTTGCTTCGAGTGTTGACGTGTTTGTGTAATGGACCGTTGCTACGAACATTGATATACTCCTGCGGTGGACCATCCCCACCTGAATGGGAACCTCCTTCCCCATTATTGCTTTGCACATTAGGTTTCCCGATTTGTGCTTTAAGGAGTTCCATGATGGCGTTTTGAGTGTCGGCGATCTTTTGTAAGGCATCTTCAAGTTTGGTATTTTCGTGATCACCTATTGGTATTTCTTCCCCTTCGTTTTTCCTTTGACTCCTAGCCCTTTTTCCTTCCCAATTGACAGTAATACCCTTTTGTTTATCCTTCCTTGGCATCCCACAGCTGGCCAAGATGAAGCTCTGATACACTGTAATATCCTTTAAGGAATATATAATGCCACTGATGTAGTAATAGTAAAAATATAACAGCAAATTAATATGCTTATTATAAAAAAAAAACCCTCGTGATAACATATACACATAATACTCCAATTACAGCAATTAAATTCAATCACCATATTTAAACAAGCCCTAAGTGAAATCCACCACATGTATCAGAATAACAATGAGCCCAATACAAGCATACTAACAATGTATAGTTACCTGTTAATGACAATGCCAATTAATAACCCTTGACTGAGTGTCGTGGTGGTACGCAAGAGCTTGCTTCTAATATCTAGATTTCTTTCCTTCCTTTGCCAACTGAAATAATCATAATAAACCAGCACATGTATTTCAGATCCACACTCTACAAAGTGTAAAGTAAAAATAGAGACGAAAACCCTTCAAAACAAATATGAATGAATGCAAGACTAGCTAGTGATCAGATAAACCACTGGGTTGGGTTTGCTTACTAGCAGATCTAATCTCACCTGGAGCGGGTTTGAGGATCTCACCTCAACTCACTTGAAAACTCCTCCTAGGCTTTCAATATCAATGAAGAAAGATTAAATTTCATGAGTTGCTCTGATCTTCCTTAGTAATCGGGTCGCTGAAGAAACCATGGGCAAATACCTATGGTCAAAACAAACCAAAAGGAAAACCATGGGCAAATATCTCTGTGCAACAAACAACCCAAAAGGAAAAACCATGAAGCAATGCCGCTTTATTTATTAATTTATTTATTTATAGTTCATTACTTTTATGATTTGGTCCAACCTAAGCAAATGCCAGAGGCTATAGTTGGGCTACCGCTTTTGAAAATCATCCAGTCACCTTTTCTGTGTGGAAGTATTAAGTGAATCAAACTAGTCCCCTTACTTGCACTATTGCTGTGCATCCTCCTAGAAGAGGTCCTTTCACCATTACCAACTTCTAAGATGTGCTTTTGAATGATATCTTTGTTCTCCCAAGCTTCGATTCCGTATAATAGATCCTTTATATTACCTTTTAAAAGGATAAGGTCATTCATATGAGGTATGAGAAAATTTTGTCCTCCGATGATTCCCCCATGGTCTTTGTGTTTTCTAGCCAACGCCACCATGTTTACTCACAAGGGCTTTCCCAAGAATATTCCGTCTCAAACCAACCCTCCAACAAATTTAGGCTTGTAATGATTTCTCCTCCATCACTGTTTATTTTAATGCCTGATTTCCTCTCCATAGAAATTTTCGAGTAATCACTAAGGACATTTATAACAAAGTTCAGTTGCTAAAGAAGAAGAGATACATCAACATAGCCATAACAACGATTTAACTAGGACCAATCTATATGCTGTTGAGCTGCGCGTCCAATTGGAGAGTCTTTTGTAGAGTTTGTTAAGAGGTCCTCCCAATTTGCTTTTTGAAATATTTATTTGTGAGTGGACTCATATCTCTGTGAGAGATTAAAGCCTGTATTGTGGTAATGTTCCTTCGATGGCCACTCAAGTGTTAAAGAAGAATAATTTGGATTTTTCAAGATTGATGCATGACTCGAGGCTTCCGAAAACAATTAAGAATTTATTTGAATTTAGTACTTCCTACTGTGGATTATCATTAAAAGAGTATCATCCACAATGCTGCACGAGGATACATCATGGTGAATTATGAAAAACAGAGTGTTGTTAAGGTTAGCTTCGCAGGGTTCCGCTAAGGCCTTCTTCCATGATGACAACGAGGAAGGAGATGTGGGTCTCCCCGTCTCCCTATACCTCGGAGGGTAGAAAGGCTTTGGGGAGAGCCATTTGTTAGTGGATGGAGAAGAAAGTCGTAGAAACCATGGACATGATCCACTTTATACAATCTTGATCGTAATCCAAAAAGCTTTAGACCTCCTCGCATATATTCCTAAAATAGTGTATCAAAGGCTTTCGACATGTCCATTTGCATCATCATGCAAAGAGCTTTTTATGTTTTGAACGAGTGTATTAATTCATGGATAGGATAATGATTTATAATTTTTTTGACCCTCCACATAACTATATTGGTTCTAAGATATTAGGAGGGGTAGGACTATTTGATTATAACATGGGGACCTTAGAATGATTTTGTGTAGATTACATTTGAAAGGAAAATGGGTCCTGGCGATCCAGAGAGTCAACAATTGCCTCCTTTCTTCTGGGAATGAGCTGAGGAAGGTGGCATTGAGATATTTTAAGATCGTTTTGTTGATTATGGAGTCCTTCACTAAAGTACAACCTCTTTCATGAAGGGTCAATATGCTTTATTAAAATTCAATCAAAGAATCCTTCCATGCATGGGGATTTCCCATTGGCATTGGAATTGCTAAATATCCTCCACCTGTACGAGACTTCTAAGACATTTGTTATGGTCTCACAGGATGGAAAGGATGTTTACAATGAATTCTCTCCGATTACTCGTAGTCTATCAACCCTAGGCTCTTCTAGAGTTTGTCATAGTAATTTAGATCCGTTACTATGTCCTCATTGGTGGCACCATGCTTCACTCTTCGTGGAGGCCAAGTGTTTGTTATGTTTCCCCGTCGGATCAATGAGCCACAGAAAGAAGGATGACTTTCGCTTTCACTACATTTGAGCCATCGATTCAAGAATTTTGTTGCCATAAAGTTTTTTCCTCCTCAGAAGAATCATTTTCCCATCTTCATGTGGAGGATCATTTCCTCCTATTTCGTTTGTTCAAAGATGCCACTGTGATGATTTTTTTTTTTATTTCTCCCATTTTTTGTTCTAGAACTTTCTTTTTGTCTTCAAGATGTCGTTTAAAAAACCTTTCTTTATTCCAAAATTTCAGATTTTTATTTTAATGTGCTTCAAATTTTGTCGGAATTCAATACATTCTCAGGCTCGTTTAGACAGGAGTTTCCCAATCTTTCATGTTTGAAATGTGTTCAGGTCCTCAAAGCGAAATCTCAAAACAAAGGCCTGATTTAGCTATAAGTTATGTGGCATTTTTGCAGCAATGGGCCGTTGATCCTCCCGAGCCCATTTGTGTAAGAACACAAGGTCTGTCTCCCAAGAGGTCATGTAAATGGCTTCTCCGAGAGTAGTAAAGAGGTCTAGCCTCGAGGGCAGCTCACCTCTTATCATTCATGAAGGTGTCGTTTACTCTGTTGGAATATCAATCACCAAGTCATTAATGGGTTTTGAATAATTGAGTCACTGTCTAACCTATGATTCCTCCTTTCTTTTCATCTAGATTTAGGCACTATTGAAATCCCCGTAATGACATATAATAAGGTATATCAATGATTTTCTTCACCGTGTTAGCATCCTGGATTCTCTCAACAACCTCACAAGGCATATATGTTTGTCAGAGATAAATGTTGGTTAATGGAACCAATGATGTTTGTGGATAGTAGTGATGGAGTTTTTCGTTGCAACAAGGAGTTTTAGTCAGATAATGAACTCTTCCAAAGAATCAATTGCCCACCCATCATCACACAAGTTGAGTTGGCCAAGTAGCTTCGTAGGTTTCTTATGTCAATCTTTTTTGGGAGAGTTTTAAGGCTTCACAAAAGCTCATTTCTAATGAGAAAATATCCGGTTTTTCCGTGGTGAGTCCGTGCTTTAGGACTCTTTCTTTTCATCATTTAGGCCTCTTATATTCCAAGATACAATTCATCGATAAAGGTGAGGGGGTTAGAGTGAGCTCTTACTCTATCATTGAAAAGTTCACACAAGTTCTTGTAGAAGTTGGTCTTGCTCATGTGTTGTATTGCTCAACTGCTATAAGTTTGCTATAATTCCTTTGTGGTAGGTCATCGCAGCTCTCCGAGCGTACTTGTGCTTTAGTTCTTCTTGTAGCGTATGATGCCTCTATTTTCTCTGTATGTGCTCCTCCGATATGGCTTCAGCTTCTCACCTTTTCCCGATTCTTCTCGTTTATGGAGTTGAGATCAACTTCCGAGGGCTTCCTCTATTGCGTGGTATCTGGGGAGGTTTACCACTGCCTGTTCCATGTTAGTGTCTTCCTGAATGTATTATATCCTTCTTTGAAGGTGCTCGTATCGATCCATTTGTGGTTGAGTTCGACTCCGTTGATTTTCGGGGATCATCCTCGTTTTCTTCCCTGTTTTTGTCCCCCGAAGGTTGGTCTTCTCGCCTTCTCTTTGTGAGGTCATTTGTTTTTGATGGCACCTTTATGCATGACCTTGTTTGCCTTGCGTTTCTTCTCGCGTTGTGTGTGTTTTTTGGTTCAACTCGTGCAAACCTTTTCTGGTCATCTGTTTCTTCTGATTGGAGTGTTTCCTTTGTCGTGCTTTTTAGTGGAAATCCCCGAATAGGTGCCTGTTCATGGTAATTCTTTCCACTGAATGGTATAAACATATTCTATAAGCCAGTTTTTAGAACTCATCCTCGAGGACACGCTTATATCGCTTCTTTAAAGTGCCCGAAACATCCATGTATACACATTTCAGTATAGGCATATAATAGCTATCTCCTGCCTCTTCTATTTCATGTATTCTCCTAAAGCCATCTCCAATTCCTTTTAAAGACCGATGAGACCAAGAATTCATGGCAAATGAGTAGAGCTTGACCCAACTAAGTACCAGGTATAACTTCCATTTGCTAGAGGAAGTTCTCCTTCACGCACATGTAGAGCTCCGCCGAGTTGAAGAAGTATGAAGCCTCCTTCGAATATCCCGTCTCTGCTTTCAGAGGTCAAAAAAAAAAATGACCATGAAGAATCCTTTGATCCAAGTTGCACTTCATTTATCTCCTTTAAGGTGCCATTTGTCCTGGTACACCAATTCAAGGCTTTTCTCTCACAGAAGCGTATTCCCATGAATTTGCCGTATCACTGTAGTTCTCTGCATGAATATCTATAGGTTGTTACACCTGGTCTTGACTTCCCCAACATCGAGATTCCTTTTGCACTGGTCTTCAGGCTATTGCTGAAGGCTATTTTGTCAGCTTTCCAAGTGGGGGTGTTTTGGCCTCACTGAGCCATCCCAAGTGGTTTGCGTTTCTTTTATTTGTTTCTGCATGCTTGTCTTCTTATTTCATGGTTTGTTTCCATAGTTTTTTCAATCTTTGCTAATCCTGAAGATGAAAGGCATCGTAGGTGGCGAACCCCAAGAAGTGATGTCTCGTAGCCTTTTATTTCATAATAGTATATCTAAAGGAGGGGGCCTGCAGTTTCTACACTCTTATATTTGAACTGGGTGACGGTGAAACCTTGGCAACAAAGTCTGTAACTGCACATATGCTCTCTCAAATTTCAAAATTTCTCCACATATTTCAGTGTTATTCATAACTTGTGATAAAACAAAAATATGTTCTATCAAAGAAGAAAGAATTCTGTGGACAAAATGTGTTTGTGTGATATTAGTCATTACACTACACCAATTTAGTATATTTAAAAAAAATCGTCTGCATAATCTAAGTTTTAATGAAATGATTTAGAATTTCTAATAACTTTCCACAACCCTCCTAGCCATGTGAAGATTCCTCACCATTGAATCCAATTTAAACCTAGTGCTTCACTTATACAAAATTAATAAAAAGAGAGTAAATTGTATTTGAGATTATGTGGGTCATTGGAATGAATCTTTGTTGTTGTTGTTGTTGGATATCCAACTAATTATTTCTCCACAACATGATAACATGGGGATATATCGTTGATAATAAATCCTCCAAAACTGGCATAAAGAGTCCTGCACTTCATCTCCATTGCCCAAGATGATCAAGTGATTTACTCAGAGCAAATAAGATTTAGCACTAGTACAAGTTGTGGTAGCATCATTCAAATCAAACATTATAAACATATAATTCTCACAGAAATGACATAATAAGAAGGTTGGCAACACAAGAAAGACCATCTAAAGGTGCTCTCAGAGAGAGGTCCAATACCGAGGCGTCTTCATACTAAACAGCTTTTTCACCACAACAAACTGTGTACCAAACTGCTTACTCGAGCTGTCATAAATCTTCAGATGTAGGAAGCATGACTGCAGGCCATGCGTAATCAATTAGTTCACCATTCTTTCCTCAATAAATTTAGTCACTAGATGTAATCTTTTGTACCTCTAAACCCTTGTGTTGATTCATCAATACCTAAATAGTAGCAATAAGTATGCTCCAAATTATTCACTGGTTTAGTGACCTTACCTTTTTTAGGATTGTAGACTCTACAACGAAAAGGGCCGGGAAACATGGAGATTGCCATCAAATCTATGGCCAACAGCAAAGAGGAGAAGACCTTTGCCATTTTTCCTACTGACGTGATTCATGAAACGCCCAAGCCTCCCCAATCAAATATTGTAACATACGACTATGATAGTAAGGGTATCTGTGACACAATTGAATATGAAATAGGGCACTTTTTGGCACTGCCTTTTGTTATTAACAGCCCAAGTGCTTGAACACCTGCCCTCCACTTCAACACTCAAATGAGATCATATAACAATAAAATGTTGTGTCAAAGGTGAAGGGGTCCAAAATAACACTCCTTCAAATGGGCATACAGTGTAGAGATCTTTTAAGACCAGTCAGAATGGCGAGCATGAATCGATCAAGAACCACGTGTTTGTTTGATTAGACCAAATGTTGATTGTGCATCTATAGACCAACCAATTGAACTAAAGAATAAATATTGGGCTTGTTATTCTATTTATCAAATCTTGTAAACAACCTTTCACCGTCCTAACAATAGGAAAGATATTAGGAGAAGAAAGTATGTGTTTTTTTTGTCCCTCTAACCCAAGAGATTTGCCCAAATAAACATAATAAGGATGAAAATGACATGAAAATGTCTTAAGAAACACCTAATAGCCAGGTTGTCTATGCATATCTAGAAAATTTAAGAGTTACAGATAATCCAATATTTTCTCCATTAAAGAGTTTGAAATAAATGCTTAAAGTCACACTATAGGTTTTATCCAATGACCCTCCAAAAACACAACTATGTATGCAAATGTTTTGCTGCAATAGGGGTTCTTAATTTGTTTGTCATAAATAAAATAATAGTTCCAAATTAAAAACCGTACAAATAATTGCACTCCAAAATCATACCTAAACAGCTGATATTATGACTCCATACAACAATAAGACAATTCAATTCAATAATAACGTTAGAACTGAATAAATGCCAGATAGCTCAATGCAAATTATAGAATATTAGTGCCCATAATGAAGATGTCACTCCAAGTAGAACAGCAAAGAAGGAAGATCTAGTCATAATAAACCAGTTCTGCCTGATGAGCCCTTCAACTAGTGATATTCAGCTAATGCAATGTCATAAATGCGAGTCGAGACATCTGATAGAGCTTTCATCTCGTTTCCTTCCATGCACCAAGTTTCAGTCTGTTGGGGAGTTGGCTGGGAAATTTTCAAATTCCAGGAATGATGATTGGGCACGGAGCGAATTACTAAATCCACGAACCTTCACCGATTGTTCAGGCCCATAAATTCCATCGTTCAAAGTTGTTTTCACATCAGTCGAAGAATGAGTTGTGTCAGCCATTAGTTCGACATAGTTGAGATGCAAACTGTGGCTGTTCCTCGGCCATGGTAGTTGCACGAGTTGAAGTAGTCAAGAGACACAAGAAGATGAACTGGCGTTGGCATGGCAGTCGGTAAAGGTGCAAATTGTTGGAGTCGAGCTCAATCCAAATTGAATACACAAGAGCGGAAGTCTTATTATGAGATTTCCTTCCTAGCTCGAACTAAGATCGCATTACATGCATCGTAGAACAGTGTGATGTAATATCTGACAGCTATCATACCACCAATGGCTCTTCTTGTAAATTTGGTAATTTAGTTATGAGGCCTATCGTCCATTTCATCCAGCACCAGGCATTGCAAAGCATCACTATATATCCATCTCAAAAATTCCATGCTCAACTCATACAGCCGAAGGCTACAGTAAAAAGTATTTCAAACTAAGGTCACAGATGATAAGTGAGACCTTCTCAACATTTTCCTGAAATGGTGCATTCTTCCGATTTGCGTCGATAATTTGAAATCAGAGCCCATCCATTACCAGCAATAAAATGACCACAACAATATCACAATCATCTCAGTTCAGAGGGCATATAAATGCGTATGAGACCATTTGTTAGCGTTTCCTTCAACCAACAAGTAACACATCCAACTGATAATTACAAATGCAGGTCACACAGCTGCAAATCAGACGAATGTACTCCTGTTCGAAGTGTATCTCTAAAGAATAACACTTGAATATGTTGGTCTTGCTGGCAGCTAGATCGATGTCAAGTCTTCTGGTTAGAAGTTATGGGGAAAAATGTTGGTCGAGTCTTTCATAACACCCCATTTTGCCAGCACTAGCAACTAATATAACCATCCACTTTAAGCCTGAATTAGAAGATGTTTGTCAATGTTATTGTCAAATCTAAACACATACTTACAGAAGCAAGTCTATATTTTCTGTCTGCTATCTACTCCCTCCATTCCCATTCTTGTACTTTCAGCAGCAAGTGTTGGTTCTGCCTTTCCATTACGGTTCACTTCTTCATTCTTAGGCTTCAAAATTTTCATTAGCTGATTTGTCCACTCATCATCTTTTGGTTATGAATGGGCATCAGAACAACATAGAAAGCACTCACTTTATGGATGGATATATAAGATTCATGGTTCAGAGTCAGCAGCAGGGGATTCCACCTGGGATCACTCCTTAATCATTACTATCATTCTCCACATACAACAGCCTGGTTGCAAACCATGGCAGCCACTCAGCAGTACAGAGATGGATTAGGCACTGGGAATCAGACAGTTTTTTTAGTGTTCCGGGAAAGATCCAAGAGCTATCATTATATATTTCCTATTGAAACACAATGCATCTGCAACTACTCTGCCATTTTGTGTGCAGGCATCTCTGTACATCGCAACAACTATCAAGAAAAGATCATAAAGGGAAGAATGAGGTGAGAGAGATTGCAGATCATAAAAGATTGGAGATATGCCTCATGTGACCTGTCATGAGAAGTAATGGAAATGGCTCTGGAATGATAACATTACGACAACATTCATGTACTTCCTCACTCGTATATTCTTTCAACTGATTTGTCCTTCCATTTCACAATGGCTGGCTTCCACGTTCAAAGTATAACTACAACAAATGAGCCCAGTCCAACAAACAGCTCACAACCACATATGCTGGTATCCACATCTGACATTAGTAGAACCTGTTAAAGTCACTGTCTATTCCAAATGCAAGACTATAACCACCCCATGTCCAACAAACCAGGTTTGTTAACAAGTGTATAATATATCGGCTCTCTGAAACAAACCATTATAAATTAACCAACCAAGAGGAAGGAATTTCAACCATATAGACGAAGAAAATCCTTTGTCACTCACACCTGAACTGAGCCAGGGCTCGGCACTTCTTTCAGCGAGAAGGCTTTGCCTGATGTCCATTTCACTATTTACTGATGGTTGTGAGCGCAGATGATGACTTCATATTTTGCTCTGTAGCCCACTGGACTCAAATCGTGAGAATTCTGTTAGTGGATGCCAGATGTTTGTATGAGACCTTTTGTGAAGGAAGATTTTTACTTCTACTTCCACAAGCCGGCTGATGCAACTAGATATCCAACAAGTTATGAAGAGAACATCTGTTAAGACAAAGATATATCAGTAAAATGTCTGATGAAGTCATGTATTCAAGATAATCAAGAGAATTGTATGTTTGAAGAAACACCCACAAGAGATACAAAGGTTGGGAAAACGAGGTTAAAATTTAAAATCTCAGTTACGAGAATCCTTCGAAAGAGCTGAAACGGACTCACTGATAATGTTTGATTTTTCCTGACGATGCCGCCACGGCGCCTGTAATCCCAAAGCCAAATGGTCGAAGTCTTTTTTTGGTTTGAAAGAAACCAAATGCATATATCCGTCTACAATTGAAATTTTGAGCCATGTTATTTTAGGATTTGTGTTCCAATTTTTGTACACGCGTTCTTTGATCTGAAAATTAAAATATACGGTTATATATTCTATTTGTTATTTTCACTGTTCGAATTCGATTGAACGCCATCGTGGTACAAAATCGTTAAGTGGTTCTTCAGGCTTTAATTTAGAGTCAAATCTCATTAACGTGATCATTATTTGCTGGAAGTTCAGGAGGCGAGCTATTAAGGGCAGACAGATAAAACGCATTTTAGAGAGACTATGGTGTTATTAGAAACTTGAAACGAGAGAGGCGGCCATTGGAAACTGGTTTATATTTGATTTTGCATCTCATGTTCGCGGAGGAAGAATCAGAGATACATCTCATGTTTGTTTGTAGAGTGAAAAGGCGAGCCAGAGGCTCAATGAGACATATAAAGTTAATTTTTTAGAGTATTCAGTTAGATGATGAGGATTAAAAATGCATTTCAGTATTCTTATACTCTAAGTTAGATGATCTGAGAATTAAAAATGGTTTATGACTTCTGATCGGTGCTAATAGAAGGAGGGGATAATCTGGATGTCGGTGCCATGAGAAAAACAGACTGGACTCGCTGGTGTGCTGAGGCCCAAGAATGTTGTATACCAAGACTTTGTATACAATTGTCAGGAATGGAAATAAAGGAAAATGTGATAGGCTATCAGCAAGTCAGAAAAGACTGGAAAAGCACGTTGTGGCAAGATGAAACGGTAAAGTACAAATGTAATAAGATGGTCACCCAGTAATATGGGAGGCCAGAAGGTGAGAAACAATGAAGTTCTGAGCATTAAAGGTTCATTGCATAAGGGCGTTAATGATTTTGTCAATTCCATCCAATTTCCTCATTCCAATCTTAAACAGTAAATATTGTAGTTTGGTTGCATCGAATTTCATGTCTGTCTGTTTCAGTTCCCTTTTGTTGTTTGGTATAATCCTGATTTTCTGCATTTAAAGTTATATAAGGCTTGGTCCGGTCTCTGTTCTGATAGTCTGTTCCAAATTGAATCCATGTTTTCTTCAGTTTTCTATAGTAAAATCTTTGCTCAGAGTTTCTGTCTGTATCCAGTCTGTTTGACACATGATGTACTAGGATGTTGAGAGCTGCTAATAGGGGGCAGTAAGAAGAATATTTTCATAAGTCTTTTATTTTGAGTTCAGGTTATTATAATTAATATGGATCCAATCATGCTCATAATATGTTTTTCAGTTTGTTAAATCAATAAAAATCTTGAAGAAGAAGCTTCAACCCACTGCTTCTATTTGA
Organism: Pinus albicaulis; assembly: GCA_034641835.2. NCBI lineage: Eukaryota > Viridiplantae > Streptophyta > Pinopsida > Pinales > Pinaceae > Pinus > Pinus albicaulis. The sequence goes on from JAXQQM020068456.1 coordinate 21,730, forward strand.
ATTGATATTCCATCTTCAGCTACTGTTTAATGAAGAAGATTGCAATCGTCGTCGTGAATCTCATTTTGTAAAGTATCGCTTCTGCTATTTAATATATGAAATAAATAATATTAAAGAATTTTCCCTCATAATATTATTTCAGTGGAATCTTACCAATATCCATATGTGTTTGTTGAAATGAATTATGGGTTCCACCAAAGCATGACTATATGAGATCAGCCTTAATATGCTTTGAAGATGCATTCATTATTTTATCTGCAATAATGATCAGATCTTATTTATACAGATCATTGCTAATGTCAAGATAAACTAATCAAGATATATGAATATGCTAAATGTCAATCAAGACGACGCGTCTGGGCTGTTATTGACAGAATACACCCACTAACAAGCTGAGAATATCTGATTCCACTAGGTTAAACTTTGATCTACACACATTCATGATATGATGTTCATGAAGTTCAGACATTAAACAACAGGAGGCCAGTCTGTATCTCCTTTGTAACGTGAACACATAGTAATGATATCTTCCTGTCATTTCTCAAGAAAGGCCATGACAAGTATGCAAATAACCAAGTAAATCCCAAAGTTAAATATGCTGATTTGCAAGATCTGTGGATAATCCAAGTCACACTTCTTGAGATTGTAACTGAATTAAGAGAATGAATCAACTTCAAGGAATGTGGTTAAGTAGAGATGTTCAAATTCCACCAGAAGTCTTCACTCCAATAGACTCCAATAGACCCTTTGATGGTATTTCACTCATAGTTTTATAAAATGATTTTTGTATAAGTCTAATATAAGTTGTTTAAAATGTAGCTCACATAGACATAGTAATAAAAGTTAAAAAGGTTAGAAGGAAAAGATAGTACCTCAATATCGGGAGAGCCTTCATCTCAAAATATACTCCTGCTCTGTTTAAAGTCCATGTAGCACTTTATTAATCAGACAACAACTTGCTTGATACAAAGAGAAGAGAGGTTCATCAAAATCACAAAAAAAAAGCATTTCAAATGAAGAAAAGAAAGAAAATATTTCAACACCCATGAGCTAAAATAGGCTGGATATCTTCCATCTGCTCTATCTCACCCTCCTGCAGAGTTTTACAATAATGCTCCTCACTTTCCACAAATCCTCCTTACTAATAGATTATCCTAAGAGATAGTTGCTGAATACTTGCATAATCCTCCCCATTGTCTTTGAAGGCCTCACATTCTAAAATGAAATGTTTTTTGTTTCCATTTTTCCGTAAGAGAAAAATACATACTCTTTCTCATTTCTTTTGGCCTTTTCCACTGCTTCTTAACACCATAGATGAGAATTAGTCCTTAATTGAGCAATAATATTTTAGACTTCCAACAAATATCGTCCCTATGCACACTTTTTTCTCCGATGATTATGAGTGGGGTTAAACTTCCTTCACTGTAGTACTTCTTCTTCTCCCCTATTCTCCCAAGCACTTTTCATGGAACTTGATTCCATAACACAAGTTTTATCTCTTTACTATTCGTAGGACACATGTCAACAAATGCCTTCACATTTACTTTAAACCATTTGTTATTTTTCCACATCCAAGTATTCTTTCTTTAATCATTAAACACAACCTTAGGCCATCTACTCCTCTTCATTAAATACCTTATGACTCACTACAAGCATCAGCTTTCATTGTGATAACTGCTCACTCTAACAAGACATATAATAATCTAATCTTTTAATTGAATTGTTTGTAATCAAATGTTACAATAATTTCAATTTGTTTCAACTGATCCTTCGGGATTATGCCACCTGACCAGAGGATCTTGTATCAATTAAAATTTATAGTGAAGTCTAGATCATCTTTCAATTCCTCTAAAGGTTCCTGATGAAAGATATTTTGGGCTTTCTTTCGTCGTGTTAAATGTCCTTGGTCAAATTGTAATGTCAAAGGTGAAAAGGTATTAAACTTAAGTGCTGTGTCCATGCCATGTAACTATGCTAAGACCTAGCACCAACTCAAGTCATTATCCAAGTTAAACCTAGTGCAAGTAACAGTAATAAATACCATGGTGTTTCAACTATGCGTTATGTTATAAAGTCACAGGTACAAACGCTTTCGATCATATGTAAAACCACATATACTATAAAACAGCACGGGGCTTGAACTAATTAGAGTTGACCGCAATGTAGTATGTTAATCGTTTGGACAAAGATGAACACAAAGTTGTTAACGCTATATGCTGGAAATGTTAATGTGCACACCGCAGCAAAGACTCAACCCGCTTTAATATGAAGTTGTCACATGCTAAGTCAAGGTACGTCACACTGCTTTCTCCTGCCGCTTGGCCTTAACCACTGTGTGGTAACGATAATTAATCCAACCGTCACATGGAGAAGCACACCTTTCCGCCAATTGCAAACCGTCGCGTAGGTCTATTTATAATATAAGTTTATTTTTAAGTTCAGTACATATGTTAGAAAGTTAAAAGTTATCCATCATGTAACCTATGTGTTAGGTGTTTCATTCTTATATACCGTAGAGCAACTTCATCCATTAATAAAAACCACAATTTGCCATTCTTGGCCTAAGTTCGACCAACAGAAACTACCTTTCGTCATGATGGAGGAGAAGGATTTTGAAGACTTGTGTTCAAATTTCCTAAGAGACAATTTTGAGACAATTTGTTTTCATAATGTATCTTGGTCATCCTGGAGGTTAATTGGGACCCAAGAGATGTGTTGTAAATCTGTGAGAGAGCTTCTGCTGATAGTGCATCACAGGTACTCTGACACGGCCTGTTTGGTCTATTTCTATGTAAATATTTCATCGATCAATCCTTAATAAAACAGATGGTCATCTTGAAAGTGCTTTAACCATAGACGTAGGTCCACTTACACGAATCTGTAATCAATGTTTGTTTGTTCTCTATCCTCGTTTCGTTGCAAATTCATGTTTAATATTCTTCTTAAGTTCGTTAAGTCATAAAAATCAATCGTTTTCCTTCACTTTCATACTGGGTTATCAAAGTAATAATCAATTCACTATTGGCAAATATTCAATTGTGGTTGTCAAGAGTTATTTCGATCTATTTCAGATCAGTATATTTTGGTATTTCAGGTCATATGTTGTAGGATTTTTCTCAAAGAATGTTAACCAGTCTAGGTTGTGACGCAGAAGGATCACTTGAGGAGATCGACCTAGAAGTTGGAAAGTTTGAGCACGCCAAATTATCTACAATGGATATCTGGTTTGAACTCAAGTGAAGGTCATGTAAGGAAGAACAAGTTCATGCATGTTTTTGAACATAGCTGAGTTGGGAGAACTTCTATGAAGATAAGAAGGCGACATGCAACATATCATCAAAGCAAATTTAAGAATACAAAAATGGAAAAGGAAAAGAAGATAAACTCCTTCTCCTCCTATCATCTCCATCATCATCTCTTCTTCTAGCTTAGATTTAAACATAAAAGAAACTCCCTTAAATCATCTCTTTTGAAACTGATGTAAAATTTGAACTACCTATTTATGATGGCTTAAATAACTCAAAAGCTAGATAACTCGATTAAATTGTAGAATCTTGTAATATCTCCCCGATGAAAGAAAATAGCAAATCTGGGCTAGCCTACACTTAGAATGTGGGGGAACAACTTTAATCTAGTGGGAAAGAAAATTCAAGTAGATTTACAGTTTTTTAGAAAGTTAAAGTCATCTCTTCATATTTAAGTTTTTAAAGATCTTAAAATCATCTTTTAGATACATGCAAGTTTCATTATTTGGCAAAGATTTGAGGCAAGGAAAAGGCATTATTCGGAATACTAAGGAGTTGTAGAAGAAATATTCGACGCTATATTCATTTGATATTGAAACTTTATTAAAGCATTTGGAAGTTTACATTCATATTTACAATATACGTTATTAATGTTTAATCCTAACGACTTTGATGAAGTGTGTGTTCAAGCCATACATATTGAATTGTGGCACAGCCTAAGTTTTCACAGAAGCATCCAAATAAAGGAAATCAAGGATTCCAAAGACAACAAGTGGAAGAGAAGTTCGAAGGGAAAGAAAACAACGACCGCTCGAAGGAAGGTGAAAGACCTACTTATTCCTAACGCGCAGGATCTACATATTAGTTTAATATGTTGGAAACTTCACCAACTCCTACTCAAAGAATTTCCAAAATAATAAAGGTGAAAAAAAGGATAATACAACAATCTAACAAGATTTGGGCCCCGATTCCGTGGACAGCGAAAATAACCGCAATGGTTCCGACAAGTCAAAGTTCATAGTTCAAGTCTAGTACTTATCTTCTTCAAATATAAATCATCTAGATGGAGGATAAAAAGAGTTGAATTATTTCGTTACAAGATAACTTTCAAGTACACAAAAATAGATACATTGTTTGACCTGTGGGACTGCTGTGCAAATTAATATCTAAAGAATTAGTTAAGAAATTTAAGGTTTGAGACACAAAATCATCCAAGACTATACTCATTAAATAGATAAAATAAAAGACTCAGACAATGTCACAAAGTATTTTTGTTTTTAGAATTTTCCACCACAAATTTAATTAAATTGATGAAGGATTTAGATGTGATCTATTGTATGCAATGTGGAGTAGTGCTAGAAGTCCTTATTCCCATGATCATGATGTTTTGTTTAAAGAGCATAAATATCATCTTAAAAAAGATGAATTAACACATTTTCTAGGCAATATAATATAAAATCAAAACACACTTGGATTTAACACAATCGATGAAGAGACTAACAAGTTCAGCAGATATTACTCATGGTTGTAAAAGAAACGTGGCTGCTATAGACTAACATGTTTAGTTATGAATCCTACTTCACATGTCTAAGTTAAAGGATAGATTCTTTAAAGTCTATTTAAAGAACCAAAGCATCACTCTAAACTAGAGGAGCAACATGAGATAATGATTTACTCTCTCTTCTTAATGCTTCCAACGCATGTCACCACAGAATAATAAAATAAAGAAACAAATCCAAGATGGTTGAAAAAGTCATCAACCTACCCATCTCCATGTGGTTCTAGTTCTACAAGAATTTGGTTCCTAAGAAAGACGGACATGGAGAACGGTGTCTTAATTTTAAGGCCTTAAATAAAAATCACAATTAAGAACGTGTTCTTCCTAAGATAGATGATTTATCGACCAATTGAAAATGTTGTTTGGTTTAATAAGTTACATTCTATGAGTGGGTATCATCAAATTCCATTTAAATGATATGGAAATCGCATTTAAAACTGTGCAGGATATTTGAATGATTAGTGATGCCTTGGTTCGTTATTAATGTTCCAGCAACAACTTCTCTACAAACAGTTATGAATGATGTATTCATTCATACATTATGTTGTTATAATATACTTAAATGATAATTTGATTTTCAGTTCTAGTATGGAAGACATGTTAGAATGTTAAACATGTTTTTGAATTGTTTAAAGGAAAAATTGTACCTTAAATTGTCCAAATATGAGTTTGTACCATTATTATATTTGCCATAGTTGGAGGTGGTAATTTAAAATAGATCCAAATGTAAATTACATTTATAACAAGACCATTAATGTGACTCAAGTTAGAGTTTTCATGTGCAATAAATATTGGAGAAAATTCATTTCTTAGTTTTTCTTTGATCGCATCACCTTTACATGCTTTAACAGATTCAAAGTTTCCATTTCTCAGTGAGGAAACAAATAAAATCTTTTTGATATGCTTAAGCAAGTAAAATTGTCACATCACCAATCTGAAGCTACTAAATCTTCAATGTACCTTTGAAATTGAAACAATGTTATGGTTATGTATCACAGGTTAGTTCTCCTTCAAAAGGGAAACTATTTGTTTTCATTTAGAAACTTTTTATACAGCTTATAAATATCCTACATATGATAAAGAACTGCTGTTTAATGAGTGTTAAGAAATTGAAACACTAATAATGGGTATGAAATAAAAAGATTCACAAATCAATGTACCGCTTTAGTACCTTCACCTCGCATTGTTGCAACAATCTCGCCATTATATATACAGATGAGATTTATTCAACAATTTCATCAGAATTAAGTACAAGAAAGGCACAAGCAAAGTAGATGATATGTTGTCTAGACCATCTTTGAATGCTTCAATAAGTAAGTTATGTATTGTTATTAAAAAAATTGAAATTTATTTAGAACAATATAGTACAAGGATGATTTCAAAGATATTTATGAATCATTATCTCATGGTATTCAGTGAAGAAGCTCAATTTCTTATGTTCATGACATGATATATCATCTGTAATGTGCATACCTACGTAAAGGGCACATGTTATTTCCAATATATTCTTCGCATTTCAGACATTTTGGTACAAATAATGGTGCAAATTCAAACACACTATTTGTATGAAACAATTTTTAAGTATATTAAAGGATGTGTTATGTTCGATACAAACCACAATCAAAAGATCGGGGTTTGTGTTGTGCCACTTCCAATTCCTTCGCGATCATGAGACAAATATCCGCAGGAATTTTGAAGGATTTCTCAAACTGAGGTATGATTACATGTATGTCGTGGTTGATCATTTTAGCAAATGCATTCTTAATTCATGCAAAAAGCAAGTGACTACTAAAAATACCATATGTTCTTTCAATGGGTATGGGATCATTTTGGGTTACCCATCACTCTATTTTTTGACCAGACACCCTGGGCTTTGTAGAGTTTTAGTCCACTTAGAAATCATGGACACAAGTCAAGAAGAGCACAACTTTTTCATTCAATAATTGTATGTTAGTGTGTGAAGAAAAGGACAATATAGGCATTCCTCCGAGATTACTCATAAACATCCCTAATGTTGTGTATAATATTTTCCTTATGTGAAACAGTGCTACAATCGAGCCTTACATTCTTTCGATTGAGCGATCGCTTACTCTGTTACTTAACATCTACCAAAGTCACCAGCTGATTTTCTATGTTTCGTAAGAAGAAAACTGGATGAAGATACTACTTTATTCAAATAAAGTAGTTTAAGTTCATTCACCTGACATAATGAGCACATGAAGCAATGCAGATCAAATGTAGATGAGTCGCCAAGTACAAAATGCACCACGACAAGCATCGTAGTGACTACTATTTTCAAGTTTGATAAGGGGTATGGTCAGATATCAAGAAAGACACATGAAAGGTGAAGGTAAGAAATTGAAACCCACTGCATTGTACTTTCAAGATCAGGAATATTGGAAACAATGTATTCTAGTTAGATTTACCTCCTTACATGCGTATTTATTTGGTTGTAAATGTAGAAAATATGAAGTTGTATGAACCTCCGATGATCATTTATCCATGAAGATACATGTATTCCAATCACTATGACTGGCACCCGAGTATATGAATGAGTCACAGGAAGATACCATCTTGGAGGAAGGTTCGTATAATATACTCATGGAATCAAGGGCATGAATCCAAGCAATGCGAGATGGATGGAGGCTCAAGAGCATGGAAATGGCATCTCACCCGAGATTCATTAAAATCAACTTTTGTTGGTCCAAAAGATTTCAAGTGGATAGGATTGATCTAGGAGGATCTTGCATTAGTTCAAATCGACAAAGTGACATCCGTATTCATCTCTGGGCTCCGGCTTTTCGAATGAAAGAGGGGTTACTTTCTACCATGGTTAAAATGTCCTGTCTCGGGTCAAATTGTAATGTCATGGTGAAAAAGGTGTATTAAACTTAAGTGGTAAACCATGTTAAGGTGGTGTATTACTTGGTGTTTATAAGACCTAGCACTAACCTAAGTCATTAATCCTAAGCTAAAACCTAGCACATGTAACAAATACATATAACAATACTAATATGTTTCAACTATGCTATGTTATAAACCATACATAATTAACCCTTTCCTGACTATGTACAAACCATATATTATAAAACATAAGTTAAACTAATTATTAATCGTATTTAAAAGAATTTAACCATCTGAGAATATATGAACATGGAGTCATGAACTTTCCAAAGTTGGAATGTTAACATGTAGACTGCAGAGCAAAGCCTGCAACCATCGGGATAAGGAAGTTGTCACATGCAAAGTTGGGGATACGCTACACCATTTGTTTAAGTCACCAAACTTAACCACCGGTGAATCATAAGTTGGTCAGCTTCGACCTATCACATGGAGTAGTTAAACAAATTTTCCCATCAGAATCAATGAGGTCTATTTATACAGGTTTATTTTGGGTTTTAAATAGTTATGCACTATCTTAAAAGTTATCCACCATGTAACCTATGTGTTAGGTGTTTCATTCTTATATATTATCGTATAGAGAAACTTCATCCATTAATGAAACCAATTTAACATTCTGGCCCAAGTTCTCAACTGAACAAGGTTTATAAACCACCTTTGCTCATGATGGAGAGGAAGTGATTTTGAAGGCTTGTGTTCATATTTCTCCAAGAGATAGTTTTGTCTTTCAAAGGTATCCTGGTTTTCTCCGGAGGTAATTGGGAACTCGAAACATGCGTTGGAAAGCTGTGGAGAGAGATTACCATACACTGGCAGGTGCTTTGTTAATATTCGCTTCAGTGTATTTATATGTACATTTCTTGGATCAATCCTTAATAAATAGACGCCATCTTGAAATCGCATCTTAGGATTTAGTACACATTGAATACCTAACCTGTGAATCAATGTTTGTTGTCTTCTATCCCCAAGAGTTTCATCGTAAATCTAGTAACATATAAGCCTTTAAGTTTTGGTTTAAGTCATAAAAATCAATTGATTTCTCTTCGGCTTCTTCCATACACTACAACTGGGTTAACAATTAATTCACCGTTGGCAAAGATCACTTCTACTTCACATATTATTTCGCATCACCCATCGTCCAGCTACAAAATCACAGGAATCAACTACTAGCTTCAAAAATAGTTAGAGTGGTTTTCCGGGCTCCATAGTTTCGCTCTACACTCGTTTAAGAGACAGAACAAAAAAACTTTTCCAACTTCCAAAGTTATTTTTCACCATCCAATCTAAATGATGTTGAAGTCAATTCCAAGGTATTCATAGTCTGTGAATTTCTTCCAAGAATATTTTCAAAGTAGAACTTATGTTGGTTATGCTTTCTTTTCAGAAACCACTACTTTAGTTTTTCTAATATTGACTTGCATCCCCACCCTTCTACAAATCAAGAGCTACTTAGAATAATCATATAAGGTCATCTGACAAATAAGTTTTTATAACAATCTTCCTAACAGATACTGCCTCTGTGAATTTAGCACTCCTTCAAGCTTGTCAATATATAAACCAAAAAGGTAGAGATAATGGACAAAATTTCTAAAAAAATCACATAGAACACAAGAACCAAAACCTATCAAATGCTTTCTTTAGTACTGCTCCACGTTCTACCATTAAAGCAAGCTGTGACTAGTGGCGATGATGCAATATCAATAAGTTTATCAATAAAGAAGTGCAAAAGTTTGGAAGAGATGGATCACCCACACCACACCGCTACTTTAACGATCCAAAGCTTTCATATTAAAATCCCTGTCAATGATGATGGACTTAACTCCTGTAAAATCGTGATCAATGCGACTACAAAATACGACCGTATGGAGCATAAATATTCCAACATTCACCTTAGTAGCCATGCCTCTAAAACGTCTAGAGAACAACACAGCAAAAACATGTGCACGAAATCCGAGCTCTAAGCAAGATCCCTCGAGTCTTCAAGCCCCCTCGACATTCCTGCATGCAGTCCACCGCTATTGTAATAAGCAGTAGTATAGAGTGAAAGAATGATTAGTGCTACTCGAGAATGTGGTATAATTTATATTTCTGTCCTTCACGATAGTCTCATTATTTTTGGATACTTAGATGTATATCATCCTGTTAGAATTTGTATCTTTAGAGTTGTTGCACTTTAACTTGTTTGGTCACAATTTTCAACCTTGAATAAAGCAAAGCCACATTAATCTCTATATTTTTACTGGGGACAAAAGAATATTCCTCATGTACTTTCTAATTCCCTTTTCAATTTATTAGTTATTGTTTATTAAAAATTATATTACTCTTCAATACACAAACATTAAGATACAATATGTATCCCGTATTCTTCAGCTATGAATAATCATCTTCTGTTTCTATTGGTGGAGACTTCCAATTGTAACAGGTTTGCTATAAGTGCAAGTTTCCTGATTGTCAAATGATAATAATTTCCAGAATCTACCAAAAATCACATAACTATTTTACAAGATATTTGTCTATATCATTTTTTTTTTATTTATCTAATTTAATTAAAGGGTAGAAAGACTACATGATTATGTTTTAGAATTCCACCTTGTCTGTGGGTCACATTACAAATATTTAACATTTCCTATATAAATGCTAAATCCTTACTATCGTTTAATAATTATTGATAACAACAAAGGACAAAGTCGTATTTCAAAATAACACAATTTGGTTGTAAATTAAAACAATTAATAATTTATTACTTACCTTAATTGAAGTTTAATACTATGACATTTACAAAAATGAGATATCTATATATATTCTCTAATGTAGCAAAAGTCTAATAATTTTTTTTCTTAATTTGCACAGAAAATAATCTATATCAAGTAAAAGTTTTATTTAATATGTCTTTTCCTGACTCACAATGGAAACAGATCAACATACTCTCCTATATGGTAGAACTAAATCTGCTTCATTTATTGATAATTTTTTTGTTGATTTAATCTTGTACCCCAGAATTAAACATAGGCCCATGTGGACTATCAAGTTCCTCGTTTTTTTCCTTCCTCAGAATTAAATCCTTTCTTTCACCAAATCGATGACATTTTACCCAACCCCCTAAGCACTTTCACCTAAGATAAATAAACGATGTTTAATATACCCATAATCAACTTTTTGCCTAAATGGAACACATTCCAAAATGAAATGTTTTTATGTTGATTCCACTGCCTTAGAAGCAAAGATGTCTTTCCCATGCTTCTTTGTGGTTCTTCAATGTCTATTTCAATAACAATGATGTGAGCAGGCTCCACTGGAGTGGTCATGAACCTTCGTTTTTCATGCAACGTAGTCTTAATGTACTCTTTTTGTTAGAATTAAGTAAGAATTTTGAATGTCATCTTTCTTTCCACCTAACTCTTTCCAGCACTCCAACTTCCTTCCTAATAAAATTCTTTAACTCGCTATATATAGGGACATGCATTACATAATATTCCATTTTTAATTGTTTTGTCTCATCCATGATTTTCTTTTATCCACCTTCATTGAAGATAACTTTCTGTCATCTACCTCCTCCCATTTGCTCAATTCTTTTCTTAGATACCTTATAAGACACACCATGGCAATTGCTTCGATGAGAGCTTCCTTGCTTCACTCAACATTATCTCATAAAAACCAAACTTTTTATTTTGAACTTGCTTCATAACTGCCATTTTTGAATTTTTTCAATTTGTTTCCATTTTGAAACAAAAAGACATCATGAACCCACAATTCACAATCTACATAATAATTGGAAACTAGAGTCCAAAATACTGATCGCATTCCAATCCCATAACTCTATCCCCCACGTCTATTTGGAGGTGCATATAATGCTTCCACCCTCCTAAAATTCTTTCTTTCCTAACTTCCAATTGCTTCGTTGTTGAAATCATCTCAGGTAATTTCGTATTCATTTACTTCTTCAAGAATGTTGCCTTAAATATAAGAATCATCTGAGGCCGGATTTGCTTCTTTGAGCGAGAAAACCATAATTTTGGTCTTATTGGTAGCTGACTTGCATCCCCACTGTCAAAATGCTCAAGGGCATAGCAGCGCATCTACAATCCATGGGCCATTTAGCAACCAAGATAAGATCTGGTCGACATAGAAGAAGCTTTATCACAAATATCCCCAATCGAACACCGTCTCCACTTTGCACTGATGTTTACCTTCTACTTGTTAACATATAAAAAAAATGGTAGGGGATAAAGGGAAATCCTCATTGATCTTCGATGTCGTTTAAAGCTTTTTGAAATGCTCCGCTGAAGTTCTAATTTTTACATCTTCACCTCCTTCATAAAGCCTATGAACAACAACCCTACGCCACAACTTATCTCTAGGGACCATGTCAAATGCCTTCTTTGAAGTCAACAAAGCAAAGAAAAATACTTCTTCTTTGCTCCCCAAACCTTTTCTTGGGCTTAATGTGTCTCAACGCATACCATGATATACTATAATGCTTTGGCCTAATTTTCTGATCTATAAATTATATTTTAATTAATATAATCAAAATGATTTCCATTTCAAAATCTATAATTTTAAATAAATTGTTTTAAAACTATAAATATAAAAAATAAATATACATAAGAATGCAAAATTTCAGAGAAAAGCTAATAACTACATATCTCCATCTCAATAAGATTTAGCAATCTCTCAAAATTTTAGAGATGTTAATATATTCGATTCAAGTAATCGATGGAACTCGTGGAGTTTTTATTTACTATATATATATTTAAATTTTTTTATTATATGTAATAAGTTTTACTCGAATTTTATTATATATAAATAATTTATCAACAATATACTAACATTTTCCGATAAAATAAATAAATTTTGATTACTAAATACAAATTATATGTTATATAACTTTAAATCGAGTAACTTTAAAAATAAATTAAGACAACATTTACAATAATTTATTTTTAACATATAGAAATTTACAAGCTAGAAAAATGAATGCAAAGAAGTAGCATAAGTCTCAGGAAGGAGAGGAATGCAAGGATGAAAATATATAGGTGGGAGCGATCAGGCAATAGAACTCATATTTCATAAAATAATTTATATTTAATCTTTTTTTCCCCACACAACTTGACCTAAAGTTACTTAAAAAGATGCATTACATTGCCCAACAAACTCCTCTTCCATTTTCGTGAAATGAATGCCAAAGTAAAGTAGAAAGTAAAGCACTAAATCAATGAGTATAATTATATATTTAACAAGACCATAATTCTCGAATCAAAAGAAATTATGTTCTATCAAAGAAAGAATTTTGTGGACAAAAATGTGGCTAAGCTCGCATGAGCCATAGTGAAATTTGGTATGTACATTCTAAGTTTTATCATAATGATTTTGAATTTGTGAATAAAATTGCCAACTCCTCCCACCTATGTGAAGAATCCCACCATCGGAATCCAATTTGAAGTTTTAGGTTTCACTACACAAATAAATAAAAAAGTAACTCTGCAGTATTCGAGATTATGTGGTTGTTGGAATGCACTTTTTTTATTTTTGAAACTAATCTCATTCTTTCCATGTCATGAGCAACATGAAGGCTTCATAAGTTGGTAATAACCCAAAAAACTCGCAAAGAAATCTCCGACTCTCATCTCCATTGCTCAAGACGATCGTGTATTTCACTAACAATACTAGTAATTGAGGTACAAAGCTGTGGTAGCATCATTCGGGACCGGGGACACACAAACATATAATTCTACAGAAGAGTCATTACAGAGCCTGGGCAGTTTTGAGTGCAGCCGGGAGAAGGTTAGCAACCCAAGAAAATACCCGTCATACAAAGGTGTCGTAGTAGAAGGTCCATCCCCCGAGGCTACCCACACTCAACAAACTCCGTACCAAAATTGTTTACTTCGAGCTTGTTTTGAGACCTTTCTGTAGAGATGTAGGAAGTGCATGATCAAGGCCATGCCGTAACCAATAATTAGTTCACCATATTTTTCCTCTTGTTAAATTTATTTAGAGTAAGTAGGAGTTTGAACCTCTAGACCTCAGGATCTCTTCAATACCTAAATAGTAGAAATAGGGATACTTTGAAATTATTCTTCATCAGGTGTTGGGCCTTACCTTGTTTAGGGATTGTACTCTCCAACAAAAAGGGATGGAAACATGAGATTGCCATCAAATCTATGGTTGACACAGATTAACAGGTAGCTTCCCACTCTCTCCACTCCACCTAATTGGTTGTGAAAGGCCAAGACTCCTCAATCAAAGTCAGCACATATGGACTATGATAGTGAAATTCGTACACAATTGAAAGTGAAAGAGTTAATTACAACAATCTTTCAGTTAAATTTTTATTGCCTGTCTGCTTTCATCATCTCACCCAGTCGAAACCTCATAGCACAGCTCAGAAGATTCCAAACAATAAAAAATTTAAGATAGATCTAAAACATCTATGTTCCAATTTAAAACAATCTTTCATCAAGAAACAAGAACACAAGAATGCAAGTATCATATTTATATTATTCATCGAAATTAAAATACATGCTCGTATCATAAACCCTCGTAAAATGGCATGCACACCGCGCATAAACACAAATCAAAGAAACTCAGTTCATTTGTGAATCCCGGATGGATCCACCACATAAAAATCACTAAGCCTGGCCTCAGATCAATGCCAGAACCGGCCACACCAAGTTCTCAACCAAAACACACAGATAGAGTGGGCAAATCAAATAGTTCCAATGCCTCGCTTCTATCTCCTTGAGGTTTGATGGACATTATTTATTATTTTCCTTTTGAAAAATGTGTCAATAAATACCATGGCTCGATACCACAGCATGCTCAAGGACCGATTCTGCCCACTTGCACTGATCAAGAGAGGGAATATTACAAGTCCTCCCCCAGAAAGATTAGTTTGTCCTCATATCCACCTCTATCCACAGCCGAAGCATTTGTATTGATGCTTCCAGATCTCCACACTGGAGTGTACTTAAGCCTTCTCTCTTCTCTTATGTTAATGTCCACGATCCTTTTCCGACACCCTGATCCCAAAATCTTCCGACTAATCCCTCCCATCAATAGATTTACCTAGATCCCACACTTGGCAAATCCTCATTTCAATGATTCCCTTGATCCCAATGCCACCTAAATCCCTGTGGATCCGCTGCTATGTACCATTCTCTAAATTCTTATCACTGCCACCAAAGGGGCCCAAGTTGCACATGCCCTCACAATGGTGAGTATCCTCCAAAGGATCGCTCCTATCACAGAATACCAACTCATAATATCTTCGCCAATCTACACTTGGGAATATTTTCTATCATCCGCAACCACCATGTTGATGTTGTTCAATGCTAATCTGTCGCTTCTCCACTGTTACCCAACATGATACTCTGGTAATCACCGCTCTTCCCAATGTAAGCAAAGGTGTGGCTGTTGTGTTGCAAGCCTTATCTATGTATTCCCCGTAGAAGGATACTTGGAATTCCCAATTGTACTCCTCTCTCATTGCCTTGTGAGGGACTTGAGTCATTCCTCAACACTAAACAACTCTTGTCATGATTGTTATACCTTATGAGTTCCTCAATTTTTTATTCTCCCAGACAATGTCTCGGGGTTGTCCGTACTCGTCTGCAACAACATAAGATCTATCTTGAATGTTTGATCCTTTTCCCAAAGTCTTCATCGGGAAATTCTAGTGCCAGTAACAGACTGCCTCTCGCATTCTGGGTTGCACTGATGCCCAACGAATGATACTTCAACTCGGATTTGAATTAACTCTCTATAGAATGGTTCAGCTGCATATTATGTTGTCATGTCGCTCTTCCCTCGTGATCATACTCATCGTGCTAGTTCACTATGGTTGGATCCCAATTAAATCTCCTAAGTCTCCTTCATTTGTGGAGACAATATGTTCATCCCTTTCACCTGTTTGAACATAGATACACAGGACTTTTTATCTATATTTGATTGTTCATATTATTTATGGATATTCCCTCGGGGATCTACGAACTCAATTGTATAGGAGTCAACCTCATCAATGTCATTAGGTAGAATTTCTCATGCACTTCCAAATGATTATCATCCTAAGCCTCCCCCGAATAATGTCACAATGTTGCTCACCATCTTGAAGATCAATATACCTAGCTACAAAGACTCCCCACTGCCTGAAGTATCTCTCTTGTTCTCCTCTTGTTTCTCTTTCTTATCACCCAGAATGTAAAATGGTTAAGGCCTAAAGGTCCCCTCAGACAAAGCATATCCTCTCCCCTTAGTTCATTCTTGCCGCATTTTGTTCTTGCTTTCTCCGTCAATCCTTCTCAACTCCTTAGCTCACCTTTGTTTACTTTATGTTTTTCCCCGACCAATTTCTCAATATTACAGTACTGTGATACATCTGTCTCTTCCTCCAAATGGTCAACAATTTGGATCTTATTATATTTCATATAACAACATCTCCTACAGTCAGACACAATATTTTGTATACAGTGTTTACATGTCCAAGTGATGATGTAATATCTGGTATAAATGTTTTGGAGAAATCGAAATATCAACTCGTCGCATTTCACATACTCCAACATGAATGTGCCAACTAAACCTACCAAGTTTCAAAATTCTACACCGCTTTTGATAAGCAGGAAGCATGATGTTGTCTAACCTCTCATGGGCTTCTACTATCACCACGTATATTTGCCATGAGACTGCAGTCGTAAGGCGCAATGGTATAGAGTCATGACCCCACTGAGACAAGAAACAATTGTGAGTCCGACCTCTAATGATGTTCCCAAGTCCTGGCTGACACGCAAGTATTGATGGTTTGAGAGCCCAACGAGTTCATTCATTATCCCGCCTGATAAACATATGTCTAATTCGCAACCTATGAAGGTCTACACCATTTTGTTTGTTGCAATTCATAATTATGCGAAGAGCTTAACTCCTCTTCTTGTCCTTCCTTCACTTCCTGCAGTTGCTTTGTCGTTGCAACGACATGGACCCTTTAGAATGCATCCTCGCTTCGATCATCATTCCAATCATGGAGGCATGGTTTCAAAGGACCATATATCCTCACTAGTTCATCAAGGATTTTCTCGAAGTTGTTTTCCAAAATTTTCTGACACCCATTTTCAAACCCTTTACAATAACTTACAATTATAACCCTTTACCTTCGATGTTGTCCAGAGTGACCAAAGCTCCCCCATATGATTCCATCCAATGGGAGAACCCAAATGTACTCCCTCCTCAATTCATCCTCAGGCTCGTATTCTTAAATTAAGGGCAATGGATGATTCAAATAAAATGCGTAAGAGATTTATGTATCCAATTAAGAACCCACCATAATATTGTCGTAATAATTTCTACTTAGCTATTAAGTAAGAGATTCAATCCTCATGGATAATTGCCACAATTATACTTACTAAAATAATGGCAATGAAAACTTCTCTTAATATATATATGAAATATCTATAATAAAATGTGTTATCACAAAGCCCATTAAATACCCATCTCCACATATGCATACCCCATTAAAATATCCATATCCATAATTACACCGAAGGTGTTGTCCATTGGGTTTTCTCGTAGCTTATTAATCGTAGAGATTTGTCGTATCATAAAATCGACCAAATCTTCTGTGAGTCACCACTGCCTCTCAGAGATTCGTTGTTTTGACAAATATTGTGAATGTTGTCGTGCTACGCCATGATTCGCCGTACTTTCTAAATGCTGACCCGAATTTCTCCAACCTCACCGAGAAATTTCTTTTTCCAAGTCGCTCCACTTAAATGAGTTGCTTCACATCGAAGGGGAAGGGAAGGTCAAATTCAAGTTACTCCAGCTGTTTCGACGAGACTCCAGAATCTCCGAACCTCACTCGTGAAAACGAGGTGAACTCGTAATCGGCGAATAAATCCCCGCAATCTCAAAGATATGCCCAGCGTAATTTGAGAGAAGAGAAATGTTAATTTCTCACTGGTAATTTAGCCGTGGGAAGAGCAATCTGATTTCTTCTCGTAAGTTTGATTTCGCATTCACGCGTTTTATATCTCGTAGCAACAGCGCAGTGCAGAACTCATTTGCCTCCATACCTATTTTCTTCATTTGAAAATATACTCCTGTGGCTCTTTCAACAATCCTACATATAAGCTAATCATGGCAACACGACACCACATTTCTCTCGAACATTTGCTGAAAACATCACGCATTTGTAGTAAGTTTAAAATAAATGATATTTACTTGCAAATATTTATAAATATTGTAATAATATTTTTCATTTTCCTCTATTCTCATTAACCAAATTAGAACAAAAATAAGTTAAGTCCAATAATTCTCTCTCTCTAAGTGTTTCAAAAGGCGCACTCGCGCATATTCCGTCCTGTGTTTAAAATAACACACTCACATTCTCAACTTCCAACATTCTTTTATGATCATGTTTCACCAAATTATTTATGCGACTTAATACTTTAATTAGGTAAATACATGAAAGTTATAATTTTTCAAAAATTTCGCTTCGTAGGGATTTTTAATGCTGTGGTTCGCAACAGAGAAGCATAAGCGAGGAGCTTGTAGGAATATGCCTTGAAAATCCATGAGGCGAAGAACTGGCGGGCTTCTCTCGAGCTCTAAGTTACACAGTGTTACAATGTCTTCAGACACACCATCTCGTGATCTGTCGCATGACAAATGTTCTAAGAGCTTAATTGCATCATGAATTTATTCTCTACAATTCTTTATCTATTGTAGAAATGTTGATCGCCACCTCGTTTCTCCTTCGTGATTACTTCCGAATGCTTTCAAGCTAGCTGTGCTGTTTAGCAAAATCATCATAATTCAAAGTTTGGGCTGGCTGTAATGTACGTTGAATGGCTTTCATCTCGTATTTCACCTTTGAAAATGCAATCATTTGTATATCGCCATGAGAGACGAAGTTTTGTGTCTATGGCTATTAAAACATGTGTACTATGTTTATAAGGGGCCTATGTCTCCTTGCTGGGTATGCGTATAGAACTTGTCTTTGGGGGTAAATTTGATGGACATCGATCCTTTAGTACAAGTTATCGAACCTTTCCCCGCTATTGTAATTGGACCTAAATCGTTGTATTTCGGATTATCACGTTAGAAAGAGAGTTTTCACGCTCTTTCTACGTACGAACACATCCAAAGGGGGTTTTCCAGCTTGGAAATAGCACCACTGCAGAGGTCGTCGAATTGATCGTAAGGGCAACAACATCAGAGCGTGCAGTACCTCTGGCCGCCGAGAGTCATCTAGTTTCTTCACGCTCGTATTAAGCCTCTTCGATGGCCTGGGTCGAAGGCGATTCGATGTAATTCACGGCCTTCCACATCCGACGACGGAGACTACATCGTCTCTGCCCAACATCCAGATCTGTTTGAGCACGGATGTGCTCATCAAGACAGAGAATAATAATGTGCGTAAATGGCGTGCAATGAAAGTGGTTTTGCAATCTGGTCAGTTGACACGTGTCGATCACAGAACCGCTCCGATTCTTAAAATACCACTGCCACTTCAAGTGGGGTGCGATCAATCGCCGCTTTTTACCCAAATCTGTCACATCGTTTGGCCTGGCTTTGGAAAGAGTTAGGGGATGGTGGCTCGTGAGGCGGAAACCCTAGTTTGATGTGTCTTTTCATGTCAATATTATTGTTACTGCTGGTTCTTTTCTTATGATTTGATAGTTGTAAAAGATTTTGCCTGAACGCCTACTCACCTTATTTCGTACATAAGGTCAAGGCTAGGGATATGTAATTGAATTATCAAATTATTGTGATGATTAAATTTTTAATACTTTTAATTGATTTTATATAATATAATTATTTTTAATTAAATAATTAAAATATATAATAAAAATAATTTAAATTTAAATTTAAAATTAATAATAATTTTATTTTTTTTAATAATATAATGTGATGTGATAATATCTCTTCTATATTAAATGATAATATAAATTCCAATTTAGATCCCGACAGATTTTGGAATGAAGGTAAAAAAAGAGAGTTAGATTAGATAATCTAGATAAATCTTATTCTTATATTTACTTTTAATACAAAGATATTTTCTTATATGGAGCCTTGTGCATTCGGCTCACTTCTTCCTTCAGATTTATACAACGTTCGATGTTAAGAATGCACTTTTCCAAAGCATACTGTCAGAAAAAGGAATTAGTGAAAATGCATTGTAGGATTTCAAACTGAAAGTATAGGGCAAAAATAATAAGTCAATTAACAATAAAATAAAGTTAATTTGTTTTATATTTAAGAAATCAATATAATATTTAAAGAGAAAAAAACTAAACATTTAAAACATCAAACTTATATAGTATTTTATTTTAAATTAAAATGGCATTTGAATCACAAAAAATTATAAGCAAGTACGGTAACATTATTTTTTAGAAATTCTGAATTATTTTTTAATAATTCCTTTACCAATTTTTTCAGTAATAATTTTTATCTAAGTTTTAGTTATTTGTTGAAATTTAAACAAGTTTGTTTAATAAAATTATCACCAACATTTTTGGTAATAGATCTTTATCTAAGTTTAATAATTATAAAATTTAAACAACTTTTTGCTTAATAAAATTTTTAATAGAAATTTAAATAATTTGTTTAATAAAATTTTTAATAATTTTTAAACTTATTGGAACCATATTTAATATTAAAAATACTAATGATCAATAATGATTGATAACGTTTCCATATAATCTCAACTATTGGAGTTCACTATCTACACATTTATAATAATAGTGGAGAAAGACAAGCTTATCGCTTGAAATCTTATAAGCGTAGTTTGATTTTTAGCTCTACAAGGTATTTTTATTTGTCAGAAAAAAACAATATAATATCAAGATTTATTAGAAATGTTAATTTTGAGGTTGGAATTCCATATAGTGCAGAAACTAACCAACTATATACATATTGAAATGTGACCAAATATGCACATGGATATATCCATTATATATTTGATTTTATTTGATTTTATTTTGATTCATTTATTTTTTTATATTTTTCATTTATTCATTTTTATTTTAATTCTTATATATATATTTATTTTATTTTTATTTATTTATTTATTTTATTTATTTTTATTTTTTTATTTTATATGTTTTATATTTTTATTTCTAATTTATTTAATTTTTATTTTAATTCTTTTTTTTAAATTTTTTTCTTATTAATAAAATTACTTATAAAATAAGGTAACTGATGTTATGAGTTTTGAATCAACTAACATATAATTATTAAAAATAAAATAATTCTTTATATTTAAACTATAAATGGTATTTCATTATTCTTAACATTTAATTGGATTCAAAAATGTCAATTGTTAATCTCTAATTGCAAACACGTATGATCAGGTCGAAGTCTTTATAAGCACAAGAGTTAATACAATTGTACTCCTTTGATACCTTGCACCCTTCGGGACAACAAGCAGTTGTATAAATTGTACTACTTCGATATACCTTGCACCCTTAAGGACAAATGCTATATATATAGATATGATGTTTCATGTGATCTGTGCATGCGTATTTAACACAAATTGAATCCAAAAAGAGAATGCTTTATTGACCAAGTTTATTTGACCAACAACGTATTGAAGAGAGTCATGCTTATGGAAAACATTTAAATATAATCCGAGGCTTCAATCATAGAGCAGCATATTGCAGGAACGACAAACATTTAAATATAATTTCAGAAGAATATATCTGCGACAATCATAATATAATTCTAGGCCTAATGAGACTGCGGAAATCATAGAGCAGTGATCGGTGAAGACAAAATGTACGGGTCTTTCCTTGGTGGCCTCTTAACAGATGAGTTGATGCCTCTTCCTTTCTGTGCACAAAGGCCGTTTGACTCCTTCCTCAATCGATCTTGTGCGCCCAACAAGATCTGCTCCGACTTCTTCACCAACAGAAAAACCTAAATTGCAGAGAAGACCAACGTTTTCGTGCAATTTATTCTAGCATCTCGACAATATCATAGCAACAATATTTTCCCTTTCCCCTATTCCTCTTATCCTTCGCGAGATTTCATCGCTCTCTAATTATAAGAACGATTTTTTTTTTCACTTCGAAATCCAATCCTTGACACAGCTCCATAATTAGAACCCTTGACACGACCTCTGCGTGATATTTCATACTCCAACGGTGCTTCTAGGATGTAAATGCGGCCATGCAACGCCACAAAATTTGGCAAATCAAGGTAGTTTCGACAGCAGATACATTTCCAGATTATGATACTTCAGAATCTACATGAACTCCTTGTACTCTGATAGCTATATAGATGTTTCTCATTCACTATCAGAGATACCGGTTGGGCCCTCTCCCAAGCAAAAAGTAAATGACTTCCAACTTTGCTAACCCAAGAATATGTTTACTCCAATTGACATATTTTATAAAATATTAAGAAACCAGATACAATCTAAAAAAACATTCAACTCGAATCACTTGAAAATAATTAATTGAAAAATAGAAATCAAAACTAGGTGATAAATATCAATGAGCGAAATGTCGCTAGGGTGAAAGCAATGAAATTTCATCAATGTTTGCATAAAAACTCCAATGTTTCCATATCACCGTAAGATTCAACATCACAATTTGTGATAGATCTAAAACACTCCTAGTGTTCGATTTAAAACAACCTTTTTGACAAAGAATCAAAGAACACAAGAATGCGCAACTATTTATTTTATATTATCTATTGAAAGTGAAATACATGTTCACCATAAAACTCGTGAAATGCATGCACAACTTCTTACAAATAAAAATAAAGAACTGCTTCACTTTAAACAGATGACCCCACTAATAAACATCACTTAGCTTTCATCCCGGATTTGTCAATCACAAGCAAGTTCTCAACCAAAACAATAAGATAGATAAACTCAATGAATCTAAATGGCTCTGCCTATCTCCTTATAAAGCTTGATGGATCTTATTTTATTATTTTTTCCTTGAAACCAGCCAACAAATACCATGGGCATTTACACGGGAAAATACCATGAGAATACCATGGACTCGATTTCCTGTCTAATTTACGAGATCAAGAGAGAGAATATTACGGTAGAAGCCCTCTACCCACTTGACCATCTGAAGGCTGGAAAGGCCAAGACTCCCTCAACGCCCATCCAGCACCACAGCATGACTATGATAAGAAATTCATACACAATTGAACATGAAATATGCTAATTGCTACGCCTTTCACAAATGTATTTGCTCATCAAGTTTCTCATCAACTCACCCTAAATACACCTTATACACAATAAATTGTCATTGGCAGCAGATCCAGTGCCGTTACTTTCAAAATGGGAAGCCTCGCCATGGTGCAAAGATTCAGAACCTGCTAACTACATGTTCATTTAATGCTGATTTGTACATCTATAACCAACCAATTTGAAACCATTGCTAAAATATTGATTTTATTCTATTTATCGAATTTTGCAAATAACCTTTTAAGACATTAGAGAAGAAAGTATGTTTTTTTTCACTAGATTGCCCATTAAACATATGATGAAAAAATTATAAAGATAAATTGCTAAGAAACACCTAATAACTATGTTTGTTTGATGAATGAACATATAAAGCATAAATTTAGATATTTTCTCCTTTAAATAACAATAAATGTTTAAAGGCACATTCTAACTTTTCAATTCAAACAATTCTTCTAAAAGACAACTCCGTAAAGGCAAACGTTTTGCCGTAATAAAACAAAATTAAAACCTAAAGAATAATTGCACTCAAAATCCCATACCTAAACAACTCGAGATATTCCTGGCGACTCCATACACAAATTTACATCACAGATGTGACAATTCATACCCAATAAAAATAGAAACTAAAATAAATGCAGAGAGCTTCCAGTAATCATTGTATTACAATGTAAATCATCGAGACCATAGACCATCATAATTTTCATATCTGAGTATGAAGATTTCATTCCTGTAAACCAAATGGGAGGCGAAGATCTGAATCGCAAGTAAACGAGTCTTCCGATGAACCCTACAATTCAAAGTTAATTCACGTTGGAATTTTGGAGAAATTTATGATGAAGAGAATAAAGCCTCTCTCCTAAACACAAGAGGTTAAAAAAAATTGGACAGAGACAAGAGCTTTCATGGCTTTAAAACAAACTTCTATTAGTTTCTAAATCATATAAATTCTTCCTCTTAAGAGAGTGGATAATAGCTCAAAGGTGACTTAAGGGCATTTAGCACGTAAAACACTCTCTCTGCCTCTCAAGAACACACTCTATTTTCAATAACAACATAATCGTTGTATTTCATTCTACTCTGCCAATCATGCGAAACAATAAGACAAAAAAAATATAATACAATAGACTTCATGCCTTTATTACATGACATAAAAACATTACACAAACCATATTAAAATTTTTAAAACAAATACGTATGCGCGCTATAGAAGGTGGGGGACCACATCGCAATCGGCAATATCAACAAACAAGTGCACACAACAAGTTCCGATTACATGAATAAAGTGATGCGATTGGCAATTATAAAAGTCGCCTTACAAACTCAGCTTCTGTCCGCTCACCTCACCAATGTGCGATCTGTGTCTTCGTGCTCAAAAGAGTTGCGATCGTCATCAAAACCGATGCACCGCTAAACTTTGTTAACTCTGCACGTATTCTACCACTCCAAGTCCGCACTTAAACAATGTGCAGTCCTGCCCAAAACACAAACCTTCCCGATTGCGATCAATGATCCCAGATGCAATTACCAATAAGTCGTGTACAGTAATCCTGACTTGTCCTGCCCTTCAATCGGCCTGCAACAAAAAGACCGCTCGATTGATCCTCGTTATCGCGCTCCCCGCGATTCCATTGAAATATCGCCACGTGGTCGTGTGGACTCACGAGCCTCAAGTATACGAGGTTATTTATTATATGTGTTTCGTCACAGGTTGAATGCTCATCAGAACTCAACACTGTAAGATATTTGACAGTCACATGATTTGCGATCGATCGCATCGATCGCTGCCCATATCAACAAGACACTCCTTTGCCCTTAGAACATTTAATATGCATTTGCGTATCGTAATCGTATTTAACTCTCATCAACAAGACACCCAAAAATAAATTTGCTGTTGAGGGCTTTGAAGCTCGTAAATGATCGTCTTAACTCAATCGCCCTCCGTAAATTAATCTCCGTTCTTCAGACAAAACGACCGCCATCACTAAGTTAATTTTCAGAACTATCGGCCCACTGTGAGTAAATTCATCTCATTCTTCTTTTCACGCAGAAAGTGTCATGCACTCATGCTCGACCGTCTGTGTACTGCTTTTCTTCCTACCTCCAAAGGCATGGCATGTGACTTTAATATTTCAACACTCCCCTTAAAGTCACCGTTTGGTTATTCATCATACCCAAGCATTCTTTGAAATCAATCTTTCTCATTCCATTGGTTTAGTTAAAATATCTCACAGATTGCTCCTCTCGTTTTACAATGTCAAAACAATTCCAACATTATTCAATTTCCCTCTATAATGATACTTTCTGTCTATGTGCTTTGTTCTATGAAACACAAAATTCTTTGACAAATGCAATAAATTTAGCTATCTCATACAATAAATCACAAAGGTCTTTATTCTCATTTCGGCACAAACTTCTCAACATCCTTCTCATCCAAATTGCTTGACACGTCGAGTTGTTATCCTACCTCCCATATAGATAATGCTACAATAGGCTATTTCTCGAAGCCCAAGTGAAATGGTTCCCTGAACCCATATGAAAAATATAACTAATGTTTTTCCGATCATCTGACCTCCACCCCAATCACCGTTGCCATAACTAATCTCCGAATTTTCCAAGTAGGTTAGGCAAAATACCAAATCCTTTGATGTCGCTTTCACATACCCTACATGTAATTTCCTCTTCTGCCTGCCCACAATGTGCTTCTTTTGGCTTTTCCATAAATCTGAAAATTAAAATTAACAAAGATGCATAATATCCTGTACTTAATACAGCCAAATACATGAGGTCGCCAACTATGCTTTATACAAACTCGGATCGAAATCCTCACGTCCGGTCATTCTTACTCCAACTTCAATCCAGCCATCAGGGGAGTGATCACGCTTGCACTTCGCATGTTGAATCTTTCTAAAACTTGATTCACACATTTTTGTTTGAGAAATAAAAATTCCCTTTTTCACCTTGCTCCACTTCTATTCTATCTTACAGCCATTTCAAATTCATCTTTCATATCCGTTTTTTAATTTTCAACAAGGTAATCATCATTACCTCAGAAATTAAACTACTCAATATAGAAGACAACAACTAACCTACCATCCTTTTGATGTAGAGGTATAATTTCCTCACACTTTTCAATCCCATTCTCCAATAGATAAGAATCTATTCTCATCGTATCATGCCTTTGTATTGTTTCAGCCCAGCAGAGCTTTCTTCAATTTAAGGCATTCACACTTCCGGGCTCTTTTCTCATATCCAAGAGGCTTGCTCCACATATACTCCTCCTATTAAAACTCCATTTGGGGCAGCTTAGATTTTACATCCATTTGATATACTTTCCATTTATTTCCTAGGCCGCTATGGACAACATCAGTTTTACCAGTTTCATTCTTAACCGGTGCAAAAGTTTCTTCATAACTGGTCCGTTTCCGTTTATATCCTTTGACAACAAGTTTGGCTCTTGTGTTTTCTATTTTTCCTTCTTATTTGCTTTTGGTCTTGTATACCTATTTAACTCCAATGACTTCTTTTTTACCTCGTAGATCAACCAACTCCCATGTTCTATTTTTCTACGGTTTTGACTTCTTCATCTATGCTTCCTTCTATCCATTTTCTATCTTTTAATAGTATCTTCAAAATGAATATGATCATCAACTTGACAATACAAAGCAAATAAGGAATCATACCTTCATCTCGCTTCTCCTCTGTTTCATAGATTTAAGGGCTTCGAACTTTGTTCCTCTTTCACTTGGTAAAAGCCAAGAAGCACTCGATTCTCGCTCCTCGTGTGTACTCAGGAACCACCGCCGATTCTTCTCAAGGGGTGTTCTTATCGCGCAGAGGCGTCCCCTTGGCCGGCCTTGCGCCGCCGAGGCTACTGATGGGTTATTAATCTCAACCACATCTACATCATCTTCATCATGAGAGAAACATTTTTGACATCGGGATCGTTTTCTCAATGCTTCTTTCATCCACGCTTTCTTCTTCAAGGACTGGGTATCTCTCATAAGAATTACAAACTTTCATGGATGGGTTATGCGCTCCCGTATCCTTGAATCTCACCATGGAAATGCACTTCTCCTTACCATCCAATCTCTTCTCAATTTGTCGGGAATGTGTGCATATGCAACACATCCAAAACTCTCATGTGAGTGACTCCTTGTTTTCCTCACTCCACGCTTCTTCCTGATCCTTGTTCATCACCGCTTTTGTAGGGCACGATTCAAATGTATAATGATGCTGGTTTCCCGCCCAATACTGTCTTCAGTGTTTCGCTTTAGTATACTTCTCACCATCTCCAGTTTATGTTTCATTCTTCCTTTCACAACTCCATTCTCGTCATACAGCGTGTACCTTGTAAATCGTTTGTATGCTGCCTCCTCGTAAAACTGGTAAATTCCTTTGATATATATTCACCTCTCTCCGTCTGCTCTCGAGGACTTTACCCATGCCCGCTCCGTTTTCACAAGAGCTTTAAATCGTCGAAATTTCTCGTACCACTCTTATATTTTAAAGAAATAAACCCACACTTTTTACAAGAACTATCAATGAAAGTCGCATGGTACTCCGCCATTTCAAACAGATGCTTTCATGTAATTTACCACACAACCGAGTGGATTATCTCCAAGGTGCTTTCGCTCATAGCTTTTCCCCGAAGGAAAATTTTCCGTGTTGCTTTCCTTAAGATGCAGCCCTTCACATAGTCAGCAAGTCAATGCTGGTAAACCTCTTACCATTCCTTTTCTCGTAAAGAAGTTCAAGCATCCAAATTTTAGATGTCCTTAAATCTCAAGAAATGCCATAACCAATTTTCATCTTTCTCTTCCTCGAAGGCTTCTCGAGTTACAATGCTATTATTTTTCCTTTTCCTTCAAGTCAATGTTGCTTGGAGCTAAACATTCTATTGCTATCATTTGAACTTAATAATTTTTTCATTTGGAGGAATATCTTTATGGTGCACAATTATCTCTTTTGAATATAATATTGTAATTCCTTTGTTTATGACGCTCTCACGTTTCAAAAGATTGCATTTCGTACTTGGAACATAATACACATCAGGGACAAATTCTTGTCACCACTTCCTTGAACGAATACTTACTCCTGCCTTTCCCTTTGACAGAGATTTTAGTATCAGTCTGGTCACTTCATTTAACTTTTCATCAAGATTGGCAAACATTGCTCAGCTACAACAAAGATTATTACATCCTAATCTAAGAACCAAAACATCATCTTCTTTATCTTGTGCTCATTACAAGCTACTGGTGACATTACTTCTTATTCTTTTTCTCTTTACATTATTCTCGCCATTCTTCATGTCATTTTGCTTTTTCTGCATCATTGGCATAGTGCCTGTATATTTCGTAATAATGACACTGGACATCGGTTTTGTCATACCTTGTCCTTGAGCATGTTGGTGTTGATGTCCACCTCATTGCACACAGCTGGCCATGGCTCAGCTGACTGCTGGCTCCTCCATGTGAATGTGAAGAGTCATTCCTCTCACCTCTATCTTCGACTTCCCCGCTTTCCTTTTCGACTCCCTCCTCTTCCTCCAAGGCATCCGGGTCTTGAAGGTTGGCGTGCTCAAGAGATGAGCAACATCTCTCATTGAAATCTTTGTTCATGAGTATCATGAGGTAAGAAGTTCATCCATCATGAACCGCAGATCTAGGTCTCTTCTATGGTGTTATAACATCAAATCTCGAGGGTAAGCATCTCAAAATTTCTACAATCCTCTATCTTCAAGAGTTTCTCCATGGATCTATCCACTGACAATCCCAATCACATGTGAAAAATGTGTCAACATTGTTCCACTCCCTTCATGGCAGAGTCAAAATCTTCTCTCAACAAATTGAAGTTTTGTCAGTTTTTTTAACTTTCTCCATACTGAGAAAGGCCGTAGTTTCCCATGCCTCCTTGGATTTCTCAATGCTGTCATTCTTGGAAACACACTCCTACTTGAGTGCCTGATGCTAAACATAAGAGAGCTTTGCATCCTTCTTCCTATTATTCTTCAATACATCTTTCTCGCTTGAGTTAAGGTATTAAAATGCCCATTTGTGTTCTTCATTGTCTGAAACCATCTTCTACTAGTTCCCTGTAAGTCTGTGGGAGACAAACAGTGGCTCTCATGGTAATGGCCCAATAATTCAGTTCTTTTCCATTAAACCGTGAAGTCAGACACTTCCAAGACTCATACCAAGAAGCTATCCAATGCATTGCTTCTTAAATCGGGAATCGATTTCTTTAAACAATCCTGTTTTTCTTCTCAGTAAAAATTTTTAAACACACTGTAAACAACCGTTTCTTTATCTTTCAGAACATCTCGACCTGACTTCTCATTACATTTTTCATGTCATCAGAGAGAAACGTCAAAGAACATGTTCCTCTTTCTTCACTTTGAAATCTTCATAAGAGCCTAGACTAGTTGATACTAATGTTGGAATTTTGAGAATTCCAAGTGAATAGAATAGCTCTCCTCCCAAACACAGTAGAAGTTAAAAATCACACAGAGATAAGAGTTTTCTGTGGCTTTAAAACAAACTTTCTATTACTTTCAAAATCACATAATTTTCTCTTAAGAGAGTGGATAGCAACACAGTGACTGCTATGCATTTAAAGCAAGAACACTTCTCTCGTTTCTACATCAATACTCTATTTTCAATACTAACACACTCATATATTTCTCATTTCCTTATCTGTCATTGTACAAACAATAAGACAAAAAAATAATATATGATTTCATGCTCTTTGGTTTTTATATGCCACATTAAAACATTACACAAACCATATTAAAACTTTTAAAATAAATACTACAATGCACTATAGGAAGGTGGGGACCATCTAATCGTAAAACAACAACAAGTGCACACAACGTAAGTTCACTTATCCGAAAGCCATGCGATCGGGGTACTATGGTGCGCCGCTCATAAAACTACTTTGTCCGCCACCTCAAATAATGTGCGTATCGGCCTTTACTTTACACAAAGAGTTTATCACATCAAAATCCTATGGTTGAACTTTATTAACTCCACCTGATCTCACATCGTGTCCGCACTTTGGAAACAATGCACCTGCCCAAAACACAAAACCTTCCGATCACATCAATGATCCGTATGCGATTTACCATTAAGTCAGGTACAACTTCTGGACGGTCCGTCCAATCGGCTCACAACAAAAGACCGCCGATTGATCCTTGCAATCACGTCCTAAGTATTCCATTGAAATATCGCCACATGATCAAAGACCACTTCGCCCTCACAAGCATACGGAGGGTTATTTTATTATATGGTTTCTGCTTATATTAAAATGTTCCATCATGAATCTCCAACATATTTGCAAGACATTTGATAATGTTGATATGTGCATTGTGACGCTGATCGTCGATCGCGGATCCATACTTCAAGACACCTTGGCCCTTGTAACATTTATTACATTTTACATTGTGATCGATCTAACTCACCACAAGACACTATTCAAAATAACTTGTTGTTGAGGGCTTTAAAGCCCGAATGACCTGCCTAACTCAGTTCCGCCTCCGTAGTTAATCTCTCCGTTTTTCCGTAGAGGCAAAACTGGCTTCCCATCACTGAAGACCTTTCCTAATCTGCTTACCCATCAGGGAGTAAATTACCCTCCATCTTTCAATGCAGAGGCCGTGGCACTCACCCATCGCCTGTACTTTGCTTTTTCTTCCTGCCCAAAGGCATGGTGTGACTTTAATATTTGTATCGTCATAAATGCACAGAACTCTGCAACTAACTGAGACATTTGGTAGATTAATTTCCGTTTTCCATGTACCAAGGTCTGCACTGTCAGAGTTACCGGAAAAACAAAATTCCAGAATGAGGATTCTGGAAGGGAGGGAATTGCTGTAGTCTGGTTGAACTCGATCGATGTAGGTCATGTCCCATAAATTCCACTGTTTCAGAGCAAGCCGTTGTCACGCTGGAAGAATGAGTTACTCAAGGTATTTGTTCAAATGAGAGTCACGACGAGTTGCAGGCCTGAGGATGAAGACCAGAATTCATGTTACAAAGAGTTGGGCAAAAGAACCTGTTGGGGAGCGAGCCTTTCAATTTAATTAATATATATCAAGTAAGTCTTATTATGAGAAACTCCACTTAGTCTAATCACTAAGATCGTATTAAGCAAAGTTCATGAATAGGTGATACAAACACAACTATCAGCCCATCACTTGAGTTCTTCAGAGTATAATGCTTTGAAAGTATAAGAGGCTTGTCATCCATTTTATCTGTGTCCAGGTATCATAGTAGCACCGTATATCCATCTCCCAAAAATTTCATGCCTTAACTCCCCGCTATCATAGACCACAAAGCACATAAAAACAACAATTTCTAGAACAATGGTTGCACAAATGATGAGAGTAATTCTCTTATGATTTCTTCGAAATGGCGCATTCTTCCCAATTGCATACATAATTTCAACCGCAGTCATCCATTACCAAAGCCAATAAAAATGCCCAAACAATATCATAAACTCATCCAGGTTTTGAGGTGGCATAGAATGTGCGTATGATACCATTTGTTGGCCTCCTTCCAATCCAACAAGCACCAATCCAATCCAACAAATGGTGCCCACATACAACTCAAATCACTATTTATATCCTCGTTCAAGTGTATCTCTAAAGAAATAAATAATCGCATATTACATGTTGTCTGTCTTCGTGGCATTAGATTTGATGCATACCAAATAGAAAGTTATGGGGACAAATGTCGTAATTCTACTTCTTCTGCAGAATCGTTCATCTGGTCTGAGTCAGCACCTACTGAGAAGTTCATCCACTTTAAGCTTCAAATGCTCAGAAGATTGTTAATGTTATCTAAATTTGGCACCATATTTCATAATCAACTTGTATTTTCCATCGTATTTCTCCATTCCTCATCTTGTAATTTTTCGAGGGCAACATAGCACATTGGTTCGCTTTTCTCGATTACTTTTGCTCCTCCTAATCTTTCATCTTAGTTCTATAAAATTTTTATGAGTCGATTTGTCCATCATCATCATTGTTTGACACCTGCGGACATGTATGCAAGCACTATCTATGGATGGATATAAGATCAAGTATTTCAGATTTAGCAAAGATTCATATTTGGGAGTCACCCTCTCTCTTCACAATCTATCATTCTCCTGAAGATGCACACTTCTGTTGCAACCACATGCCATTTCTCAACACAGATGGGATTAGCACTGAACTGCATAGTTTTTCTAAAGAAAGTTCCGGCATCCGAAGAGCAAGCATCATTATGATATCTTCCACCAGATAACACAATGTATCCGCAACTTACCTTTTGCCATTTTCTCAGGCATATTCCTCATCACATGTACCACTGCTAGCCGCATTGTAAAGGGAAGCACTTGTAGAGATCACATCATAATATTTGGAGATATGCCTCATGAACTTTTCATAGAAGTAATGGAAATGGGTTTCCTGAACATACAAGATTAATACACAACATTCCTATACTTCTCCCCTACTGTGGTAACGACTTTCAACTCATTTATGTCCTTCATTTCGCTGGTATTCTACTGCCTCCACGCGTCTCTGCATATAATCATGCTCGCACTTGATTAGTAAAATAAATGTGTAGAAAAATGCTAAATTGGCGAGTAAGAGTTTGAGCCTCATATCTGAAAATTAGAAAAAAACTAAAGTCTTCACCTATATCATCTGAATGCAAGACCAAAATCACCCCATCCAAAGAAACTAGTATTGTTGAACACGTGCATAACATATCGTATTTCTGGTACAAACTATCATAAATTGAATCCAAATCCAATAGGAATTAATTTCCCAAACTGATAGACTTTAGAAATACCCTAGTTCCTACAGAACCCAACTTATTGTGCTCAATTCTCAGAGAGAAGCACGTTTCGATGCATGCCACCCAACATATTCAACATCATATATCCACTCCGCCGGATGCCGGATACAGAAACTGGTGAGAGCGAAGGAAGATCTTTAATTCATTCTCTAAGCCAGATAACGATCGGAATCAATGAGAGATTTGCGCCACAGATGTTTACGGTGCATACCAGGAGACCTTTCGAGACTAATATTTATTTATTCGCCACTGATGTCGATGGAACGTTAGATATCCAAAAGTTATAATTAGATAATTAATTCGCTATTTATTAAGATAGGTTTGCAAGAAAAGAAGTTGATAGTTATTAATGCATAAACCAAATAGGTGCATAACTATGACAACTGGGGCAATAGACAACAAGTGCTATGAGGGAAAATCGGGCTAAAATTTAAATCCATTAAGGAGGAATCACTTTCCGAGAAAGAGTTACAAACCGCCTCGAATGTTTTATGATTTTCTGAACGATGCTGCCTGATCATTGATTTACTGTTGGATGCTCCATAATGCATCCTTAAATGAAGTGGCTCAAGTCTTTATTTGTTTAGAAACTCAATGTAGCTGGTCTCATTCTGAGCTGAATCATTTGATTTTTACACTTATATTCCTAAATTTTGTTAATATATATGCATTTGTAGAGTTTATGGCATTTTAATTTGAGTTGTTCTTAGTGAGATTTTTGGAGCTTGCTCGAATTTCAGAAATAATTGAGGTAAGGTCACCTTATTTTTTGTTACTAAACCGATTATTTCATAGATTTAAACAATTTAAAACAACTACTAAATCGAGATAATGATAATAATAATAAATGTGGCCTGCAATCCACATATTTTGATTTTAATTAGATTCAACTTCCTTATCATCACCTACTACGTTGTTGTCAATCAACCCAGACCATTAGATGTCATATGTCGACCGGAGAGACAAATATGGCTTTATGCAAACTTCTCAAAATCATTCTAAATTGATGATGACGATATCGGCCCAGTCCCTTCCAACAATCTCATCTTTCGTTATATGACAATGCCAGAAAAATCAATGCTATCATATTCGATAACTTTTTCTCATATTTCTTCAACGTATCACATCTAAAATGAAATGTTTTTCTGACCGACCATTTACAAATGTAATATCATTAGTTCTTCCAAGCTTCTTAGTCTTTGCACCATTCCTGTTACACTGTTGATGCCGCTTGGTTCTTAATTTGATATTAATAATCCTTTGCTCCATTGCAATTGTTATATCTGAATATTTTTCTTTTTTTTTTGAGATTTGTTCTAGGGTTGAATTTTCATAATGTGTCTATTCTTCCATCCAACTTTTCTCCACTAAACTTCTATGTTTGTTCCTTACCTCTGTTATTTGTGGACAAAAATTGAAGTCCATTTTAATTCATGTGTAATTTTGTCTACTCACATTTTCTTTCACTCATATTCATGAGAAAAATGACTTTAATGTTTGTCATAAAAAGTTAAAAATCATCCAAAGAAAGTTATGTATAAATTCTCTATATAATTTTAAAGTTATATGATGAGGTTAAAAATGCATTTAAGTGTTTAATGGTTTTTTCTTTTTTCAAATTCTAAAGCATATAACTATATATTAAATAAAACAATATATATACATATAAATAAATAATGAGTAAAGGAAATTTGTTATTGAAGTTGTTCACAGAAAGTTTCTAAAAAATATTTGTGATTCGTCCTGGATTAAGTATGAATGAAAATCCATGTGGGCGTAGGCTAAATGGACTTCTAGCACGTTGCAATGGATTGTAATTAGGCACTTCCTGGTCAAAAGTTAACTAGCACCTATATCTAATGTTTGCATGAAATGCCGTAAGAAAGAAGTTAGAAAGAAAGCAATTGTAATTAATTTGTGATCTAATTAAATATTTAACTTATAAAGATTAAATAAAGTACTGATGTTTCATAGTTAAATGAGAGTGTATTGGATCTATTAGTTTTATAAAATAGTGTATTATCTTAATACATATTCCTAAATTGTATTGAATGTGTGATAGTTAGGTTTTGACATGAACAGTTATAGAAGTAATGCACCTGATGCATCTGGATTGGTTAATCCAATGTTGATGTCCCGCTAATACTGATGTTGATCCAGTAATGCTAATATTCTATTGTTTATTTTAATTGAAGGTTTATAGTCATCTATATGGTGCTTCCTAATTGTCTGACTTATATTGTAAAATCCCATGACATTATAAATGTATACCAATTGACATCTCATTATTATCTGCTTCTTTCTGGTCTCTTGGTTCATTTTCAATATTCGAGCTTCATTCCTAGTTTTATGCCTTAACAGCATAAAATTATGAGTAAGATCAATATATCCCACTACAATAATGCCTTACAAAAGTTTAATATAATTTACTTCCTTGTTTTTCTAACTCAATCTTGCTTTTGAAATTGACAACAAATTAAAAATGAACACACACCAGAATTCATCAGAATTATGTTGTGGATAAATGTTAACAAAGATCATAAAACAAAGACATGGTAGACTTCCTGAATTTTGACCAGGTTTGGGGTGTGCTGGGACTAAGTGCCTATCGCATTTTCCCATGTTATGTACTCATCGTATTCACTTATCCTTGCTTTAATATATAAATTTTATCATTTGATAGAATCATAATATATGCATATAACTATAACTTTTTTCTCAGACAAGAAAACCATAGTTCACAGATATCCTACAACTCTATGATAAACTAAAGGTTAATCCAAACAAGTCAAACCAGACTTCTTTTGAAATGAGATAGAATACACATACAAAGATATTTCTTCGAATTAAGATGAGATCAAACTTTCAGTCATCATCATAAAATATTTCATCACAACAACTTTAATCCAACTACAAAGGTGAGGATATTGTATTTACTTAATAGATGCAATTACTCTTTTGCCTGCATCGCCTAATATGATTTTATTTTCCACCTTCATCCCACTCGAATCCCACATGTAAAAGGCTACAAATATATTTTTCACTGCTAATCAAGATTTCTAATGAAATAAGCTAAATAAATTATCCATATCGAAAATGTAAAAAATGTATAAAAGACATGACTCATGAACATCTCCTCATAAAATGAGAGAGAACAGGCAAAGTCACATATCCGTATGTTTAAGAAATGTGGGTATTGTGTCAGATCCATCGTATTTAATCACACACTCAAAATATAATTCACCGTGAAAGCACTCAGCATGTAAAACACATTTCACGACAGAGAACATTGTGGTGATGGTGGTAATAAGGTGATAAACATACATTTTTCTTCATTGCTTCTCAATGCTTACAAGATCTGGTTTATAGGCTGTAATTTGTTTATGGTAACCTTCAACATGCCTATTTCTCCTTGGGCATTGTGGCAGCTCCCTCATGGTAAACAACAGAAAAATTCAAGATCTCACGTAAGGGTTGTTCCCATATTTTATAATAATTTTCAAATAGTCAACAAGATGAGATAATTCTCTCATAATCATGTTATGCCTGCATTCTGAAGTTAAAACATATTGGTAAACACAAATTGATGGAAATCAGAGAGTATTTTAATAAAAACAGAAAACTTAAACTAAGTTTATTTGATACATCATCGAATAACATATAATGACTTGATGCTTTGCGTATTAATGAATGATAATATCTACTGTGGATAAGTGGAATTTAATATGATCAAATGCATGAACATGAAGATTTACTCTCTGGACACTCAAGGAGCACACCATACCATGATTTCTTATCAGTGTTGGTCGCCATTTCTGCCTCAGAAACAATAGTCAGCAAGATTTAAAACAGAGCAAAGGGCATAATCAAACAACATCTCATCCACAGCTCCTGACTCCAAGTCTCAAGAACTCATGTACTGACTAAAGTTGTTGAGAACTAAATAATAATCCAACAAGTCAACTCTGATTTGAAATGAGAGAGGAAGTTGCATACAATAATATTTTCCAATTGATGAGATCTGTTAACCTCACAACATTCACTGATAAAATATTTGTCAATAACTTTAATCATCTTCAGGTAAGGGAGATGATTTGAATGAGCTGAAGAGGCATACCATTTTTTCACTTTAATTAAATAATATGATTAGTTCTATCTTCATCTCAGACTTAATCCTACATGTGTGGCCTAAATATATTTTTCATTTGAATTATGATTAAATAGATACACACATAATTAATATCTCCAGAATTAAAAATGTAAACAGAGACATGACCAAGGAATATCTCCCATAAAATGAAAGTAGTAAAGCCTGCTAGTTAAGGATTCAAACAAGAAATTGTAATACATCCACCTGTATTTAAATTGCAGCTCACAACGCTTTTCTTTTCAAATAATTCAATTTGAAAGCACTTAAAGATGAAAATACATGTCACAAAGATAGAGAATATCAGATGGTAATGGTAGAGGCAAACAGCATTTTTTCTTCCACGCCAGCTTCACAGATCTAAGCTTAAGTAATTACACAGGTACCTTCAGCACATGTCATTTTCATTAGAACTCCCTGTTTAAAACAAATAAAAATCTTAGAACTTCTAATAAGGTTGTTTTATACTTCATGTTGCATCCTCTGGCTTATCACCAAGATGAGAGATTTCTGTAGCAATCCAAGCAGGTTCAACTGTATTCAAGTCTCAGGCCCACTAAAAGCTGCTCACTCCTGGCACTGCTAAAGGCTTCTCAGCAATCATGGCTGAGGAGGGTGAGCATCCACAAAGGACATGATTTGTTAATCATGTCCCAGCAAGACTTGAACACAAGAATGTCTTGATGGAATTATGAAGACATCTTCTATAACATCACTATTTAAGATGTCTGAAGCCCACTGTAAGCAAAGAATGAGGTATTTCATCCGTGATGTTCTGGTTTGGAAATTTAAATTCCAACTGTCAATATTACTAAAGAAAACACTAAAAACAGTTAAAATCTAGAAATAACTAAATAATAAGATCTATTCATTAAGGTCCTAATGAATTCAAATGGAACTGCCTTCCCCAAATGTCTTAAGGGCATCCAGCAATCAGCATACTATGAGACTATGTTCTGGTCCAAGGTTTTGCTCCAGATAATCTTAGAAAATTATAACAAATGGATAAAAACTAGGCTCATCAATTACTATATATGTTAAAGGAAGAAACTAATATTCATGAGAATATCAATTAAATGGAGTGTACCACTCAAAGAGATTAGAAATGTTGTTTGTTCCCTTCTAATTTATGTTCCCACAAATCTTCTTCATTTCTCTGGATTAATAATAATAATGTCATGTTTTTTGTGTATTCTTAATAAACTATATGCATTATAAACACACAGAAGTTATTAGTCAACTGAATGCAAGGTAGCTCACAACGATACGTCCCAGTTAAAGGCTAAAACTAATGGTGATGTCCACTGTACAAGTCCATCCTTTATGCAATTGTGTTTGCTTTGAGCTTTGTCTGGTTCCAAATATTGAACCTTTCTGAATATGCTTCCCAATTGATTCACCTAAAAAGAAAATCAAACATACTTCCTTCAGTATAGCAGTACAAGTGACAGAAATATTGTCCTAAATTACCTAGTGTTCAGTTCTGTGTCTAACAGTATAAATTATGAGGAAGATTGTATATTCCACACATCAATCACAATGCTTAATATAATTACTTTCTGTTTTTAATCGTTGAATCTTGCTTTACAAGAAATCATAATAATAAAAATGATGCACAAATTCATCATGAATCACATGTTGAGAAATAAATAATAAAGATCACAAGATGATGGTAGACTTCAATTTTAAGACTGTCTCTAAAGGTGAGATCATGTCTGGTTCTGCTGGTACTTTCATCGCATCAAACATCATCTGCTTTTGAAACAATATAAATTTATCATGGAATTCATATACAAAGACATATAATTATTGATATAATTTTTTCTCAGAAAGAAAAACCTGGGGCCTGTATATCCTGTAAGCACCCAACAGTTAAACGAAATAAGTAATCACCTAAGCTTTCAACTACTCTCTTGAAATGAGAGAGAATGTTATACATGTGAATATCTTCTAATTGATGACTATATCTCACACACAACAACATAAAATCTTTCATTAAAGAAGAATAAAACAATTTCTTAATCCAACCAGAAAGTAGGGATGTTGTATTGTCATGATAAATACTCTTTCCTGCATCAAGTCTGATGAGCATCAGATTTCACCTTCTTGTCTCACATTTAATCCTCATGTAGTGTTTCAAATATATTTTTCATATTAATCAAATAATAAATGAATAAGTTGTTAATAAATTATCCACACGAAAATGGGCAAAACAGACAAGAGATGACCTTCATGAACATCTCCACAAAATATAAACAGTGGTGCTTCTGCTGTTATCCAAGTTGTACAAATGGGCTAGTATCCACCTGTATTTGAATTATACCACATTTCAAATATAATTCACCTGTAGCACTTAAAGATGTAAAACACATGTCATGAGAACATTGTAAGATGGTATACACAGATAACATACATTTTCTCCGTTTGCTCATTCAAAGATCTGTTTAAAGGCAATTGCTTATGGCAACTTTCAAGGCACATGTCATTTCTCCGGGGCATTATGGGCAAACTCCGTTTGCAAACAACAGAAAAATTCCAGATCTCTAATAAGGGTTATTCTCGTTATTTTATATGTTGCAGATCCTTCCGGCTTATCACGAAGATAGATAATTCTCTCATAGAAATCCATGTTATAACCATATTATTATAGTAAATCAGCAGACACATAAAAGTACTTCCAAATTGATGGAAACTATATTTCACCAAAAACAAAAAAACTCAAATTAAGTCTATCTTGAGAATACCATCCATCGGAATAAACATAAGAAACACTTATTGTCTCGTGTCAATGAAGTGTAATGGACTTGACCATGATAGTGGAACG
This sequence comes from Pinus albicaulis, assembly GCA_034641835.2. Taxonomy (NCBI): domain Eukaryota; kingdom Viridiplantae; phylum Streptophyta; class Pinopsida; order Pinales; family Pinaceae; genus Pinus; species Pinus albicaulis. Next base: position 61,440 of record JAXQQM020068456.1, read on the forward strand.
ATATGATCAGCCCATGAACACAGAAGCAAGATCACACCTCTCAGACATCAGGAGTGCCTTCTTCACCTCCTATTGATGATTCTTCATTGAAGGTGCTAATGTGACTGCCCATAGAAACAATAATCGTTACAGGCATTCAAATGTATATGTAAGTATATATATAACTCAAACAAATATCCTCACTCAAATGCAGGTCCCTAGACTCAACCAATAACCTGGTTATAAAGATCGACTAGGGCAGACACAAACTAAATATATGAACCATCAAGTCATAAATCGTACTTTCTTGAATGAGAGGAAATATACAAGAATATTTCTCTAATTGATAGAGATCATAACCTCAAGGTCATCATGTAGTCTTTCATTGCACAATTTTAATCCAACTATGTGGCAAGAGATATCGTATTTATCATATGATGCATCATCTTGCTCTGTGCATTTCGCCTAATATGATTTTTATTTCCACCTTCATCTCGTACTAATCTCACATGTAAAAGGTCGCAACATATTTTTCTAATAACCGCATCACTGAATAAGCTGCCAATAAATTATCTATATCGTAAAATGTAAAACAGACAGATAATGACTCGATGAACATCTCCATAAAATGAGAGAGAAATAGTAAAAGCTTCTTGTTAAGTTATCCGTAAGTTGTACAAATGGGTATTAGCATCCACCGCACTTGAATTATACCACATCAAATATAATCTAATTAAAAGTACTTAAAGACAACACATGTCATGACAGAGAATATCAGAAGATGGTGTGGCACACAGCATAAACATACATTTTTCTCTCGTCGCCACGTCATAAGATTCCAAGTCGAGAAGTGTATAATTGTTATGCACTCACATGCCTATTTCTCTGGGCATTATGTATACCTCTCGTTTGCAAACAAAGAAAAATTCCCGAGATCTCTAATAAGGTTGTTCCTCACATTTCTTATGTCGTACATCCTTCAACACGTAAACAGTAATTCTCGAGCAATCCATGTTATACCCAATGCAGATTTAAGTCTGTGTTTAGTCAAAAGCAGAAATGAACTCGACACTGCTAGCTGCTTCTCAACAATTCCGTGTTTAGAGAGTAAAGTAGTCATCTAAAGATAAGAGCCTTCAGCAATCATGCCCATGCATCAAATAAGGTAAGGCAATTCTCTGATGTGAATTTGATGAACATATCTTCTAGAACACTGCTGCCTGTTACTAGAAGCCCACTTGCAAGAATGATACTTTCATCTCGTGACAATTGGGTCAATGTAAATTTAAATTCTAAATAAATCATTAATGATTATACAAAGAATAACAAGTTAAATCATATAAAGAATAGAATCATAGTTCATGGTCTATTCCATTACAATCTAATTTAACCTAAATTAATACTTCAAAAAGCCTTAAGGGTGACCCAGAATTCTAAGACAAATTGCTATGGACATTCATATGTTCTTGTCCGACATCGTCAAATGAAATTGGACACTTGGTGATTTTGGAGGTTCTAAAACATAGAGCCTTTTGTTAAAGCTGGGCTTCTACTACCTTCGCCACAATGTGAATATTCATCTAGTTTTAGAATTGGTAAAAGGAATTGAAACATTTGCTTTGATCGTCTTTCATCATTACTCAATTGACTAGAGTTGATAGCTGAATTAAGTCAAATATTTAAGAACATGAAATGACGGTAATCATCCAATGACAATCGCATGCCTCGCTAGAAGTCTGAACTGCATACAAACATGAAATTACTTCGCAGGTATCGCCATTTGCTACAAAGTGCTTGCCCCACATCTCAATATTTCTCTCCTGCCTTGGCAATCATATGGAGGCTTCCGGACATCGCTGCCGCACTAATGCTGAAATCCTGGAACTTAACAGGTCCTATCACTTATCCTCAAACCATCATGAACAAACCATCACAATACATTCAAACTTCTCGAAAAATCCATGTCTCATGGGGCATCTAAGTTTCTCTCATGAAATCACCAAGGTCGAACCCACAAGAAACACATGGCTCTTATAAACAAAAACAGAGTATTTCCTTAAGACCTGGAGAGAGGTGGATATGCAATAATGGCCAGTGCAAGGGTACGAAAAAGGCACCTTTTCATGTTGGCCCTCGACCCCCAATCGTGTCAGACATCGCGCCTCCACTCCTACTTTCACCCGCAATCGATCCCAAGCACCCTATGGTGAAAGCCCGCCATTGTGTTAATCCCATGGCCTGTCGAGGACCACCCACCTCCAATCGCAGAAACCAACTCCCCATAGGGATCTGTCAGAAAACACCTCACCAGGCCGAACCCACACTGAAAACACATGGCTCTTATAAACAAAACAGAGATCTCACTGGAGAGGGGATATGGGAAGAATGGCTATATAAGGCATAGAAGTGAAGAGTGTAATTTTTTCAAGTCGGTCTTCGCACTTCAAATGGTTGATTATGGGCCTCACCCCATTTCCTCGTGACTCAGAACTCTGTCCTGCCACCATATGAAAGTTTTGCTATTGCAGGCTGAGTCTCATGCACTCGTTGGAGACCCACCCGACCTCCAATCAGCAGTCCAACTCCCATAAAGGGACAATTCTGCTGTAAAACATCTTAAAATCTGAGGAAAATCGAAAACCAAAAGTAGCCCACCCTACAAATTCTTTCATCCTATCTTCAATGTGGCTTTGTGCTTCGTGTCTGTATTTTTTTTTTTTTTTTTTTTTTTCTCAACAGATTCTCGTAAAACACACAAGGAATCCACTCCCTTCCTTCCCTTCCTTCTTCCTTCACACCAGGTCACACCATCTTCCCCCGATATGAGGTAAATCCACTTTCACCACCACGTTTCCACCCGATAACAGCACCAAAGTATTACATATATAAAAAAAATCTACCAATACTTCATGATAATGAGGTGAAAAGATCGTATCAATTTCATTTTCCGTAATGTATCGTTCCGAAATCCTGGTGCTTCTTCCAGTCCAGAATGTCCATTAATGTTTCACTTTCAACATTTTCTTTTTCATTTTCTTTTGCATATTTACATCCCAAGATTGTAAACTAACTTCTCTATCTACAAGGAAAATGTTTCTAACCGTCTAACATATAACGCTAAGGTTTCATTATATATTTATGCACATCAAAGAAATATTAATAATAACGCCTTACTATAAATATGTAGAAAATTAAAAGGAAATAAATATGTGATTTATAAAATTAAAATAAAGATGTCATTTATAAAATAAAAAATTCATTTTAAAAACAAATTATGGCTTATATCAAATCTATGGTTTATAGACTTTATATTGGACTATACTTCATATTGGACGATCAGTATTTTATTATTTATTTAAAATTTTATGGAATGTTAAGATTCTCAATGGAGTTGTTTTTAGTGTGACTTTTTGGAGTTTCAGGTGCTGGAATCCGGTGAAAAAATTTAAGGTGAAATCTTGGTTTTTGTTATTTAAACTGGTTTTTTGAATCTATATATGGGTTCAGCACCCTCAAAAACCCCTAGGGCACTTCAATTGTGCAAAGTTAGCAATCAAACTTCTCTTTTCAATAAATTCCTACTGGATTTTAGAGAAATTATACCGGAAAAAGCCACCATAAAAGCCTTCAAAAAGTCGCACTAATGGAAAGTCTCTACTTAAATGTTTCATTATTTCTGAAAGACATTATACAAAGACTTTTCCTTGGTTCACTTCTATGCCAAATAACTAAAAGTAAGAGCACAATCAAGAGTTCAAAGAGTATATAATATAGTCACTACTATGTTATATGCACTAAACTTCAGGCATACATTTTTATTGACTTTTCAATTAACTTAGAAGATTTTTTCATGTGTTTTTTAAAACTATGTAACACACTAGCAACCCTCAAAGAAAACGTTCAAGGTATACAACTATCATCTATATGTACTAGCTAGAATGAAGAAAAGGGAAAAAGAGGAATGCTTGTTGAGATTTGTAGCTTGGGAGGTGCTCCAAACCTTAGGGTTTAGAGTTGTGGAGGAATTGCCACCAAAGTGTTTTGTGGGCTAAGAACCCAACATGTGTGCTTTGCACCCAAGCTTGTGGGTGTGAAACCAAAGATACTTTTGGACATTTGACCCTTGGAGATAGAAGCACACCCTTAGAGGAGTAAGGGGAAACTTCAAGCACCAAGAGAGGAGGTCTACAAATGAAGTTATGTATATATGTGTGTGTTAGGTGGTTTGCAACAAGAAAAGCAGGTCGGTTAGACATTAAAGGTGTCCTTTTGGAGGGTTTCTCGTTTACCCTAAGAAACATATATATAAGAGATGACGGTGAGACCTCATTGTGACCCATCAGTGTGCAACAATTCATAAGGAAGACATCTGAAATAAGGTTGCAGATCAGGAGCAACTCAACCAAAGGAGAGAAGGGTCCATTTTGGTGCTTCTTGTGGCTATCTTAAGGGCTGACTAAACAAGAGCAGGGTCGAGTAGAAGAGGATTATTTCTAGGTTGTTTCTTATGCAAGATAAATGTGGTACAAAGCTCAGATTCAAGCCACATTCTTTGTGTTTATTTGGGAGAGGGCCAATCCCTGTACCTGAGACTTTAAGGGGACCGTAAGGCATAAACATGGGTTGGAACCACTCCTAGAAGGCAGCGTGTGGGAATAACTTATAGGAAGAGGGAGACAACAACTTGTGGAGGAATGTTGGCAATATAAAGGAAGGGATAAACAATATTGTTGGATGCCCTAACCATACCATGACCCTACAACACTGTGCACATGCCCAAAAAGTGTAAAAATGTATGTTCATTGATGTCTTTGAGTTGTTTTTTTGCTAGAGGACAAAGTCCTAGTTTGGACAGATTGTTATTGGGTATCTTAAGGTTGTTAGAGGGCAACAAGTAGGTTCCCAAGGAGGCCCTATGTGTAGTATAGATAAGGACATTTTGACTACTAGGAGGGGCAAATTTAGAGAGCTCAGGGACTGATTTTTGAAGGACTAAAGAAGGAAGTCAAAGGGAGAAATTTAACCAACCCTAAGCTCATTGTTAGAGAAGGAATTTTGATAATGATGGTGGGAAACCCTCCATGCCCAAAGTTTGTCTTCATTTGAGTAGTGTAGGAAGGCAATAGAGGGAAGAAGTCCCAAAGGAGCCAAGGAGTACCAATGGCCAGTCTAGAGTTTTTCACAAACGAAGTTGTGAACAACTCAACAGGAGGCCCTATGTGCTGAGTCATTGATGAACGAATGATCAACTAGAGGGAAAATTGGAGCTTTGTTCAGTGACCTAAAGGAGTAAAACCATTGATAGAGACAACGTTGCAGATTGGTAGCAAACAAACCAACAAATGTATCCAAGGTACAATTAAGAGGAGTTGTGCGGGTATGTTATATTAGTTAAAAGGTCAGTTGTACTTTGTTTAGGGTAGATTGGTTGTCATAGTAGTCGACACCAAACCCTAGTTTGTATTCCTTGTATCAATGATTCTATGAGGGCCACAATCCTTGTTACGAGAGCCCTAGATATTTGTATTACAATTTGTTAATATAACAAAGTTGGGTTATTGAAAAATTGAAAAATGTTGTCTATTTTATGCACTATTTGATTTATTGTTGTTTATATTCCGTTGTGAAAAGTAGTTTGTTGTGGAATTTGGATTGGTGGTTTCAAAGATTCTAAGACTCTAAGCTAGATTCTCCAGTGCCTTGGAAAAACAACATGGTGTCAGAGCTACTTTGAAGGGCCAATGAATTAGAGTGTGCACAACAAGTACAACTTAAGAGGGATTTGGTCACATTTTTGTTGAAGGACTAATAACAATGTCGAAGATGCAATTGGTCTGCAATTTGAGGATAGTTTGGAAGTTTTTTCCAACTACAGTCCTTGGAAGGAAATGATTAAGTTCGTTCTAATGGTGAACATGATTTGGGACTCTGCCAAGAAAGAGATCAAGAAGCCAACTGACCCTAAGGAGCTGGAAGTGTACGAAGACATGGATACGAGGGATAAGTTGATCATCCTAGATGGTGTCAAAGATACTTTGATACCTCATCTGTCCAGGAAGAACACTTCCCATGAGATGTGGAAATATCTTCAGGATCTATTACAGAATAAGAACAAGAACCGACAATTGGTATTACAGGACTGTTGAAGGCCACCCAAAAGACATAGGTTGAAGGGGCAACTTCGTATTTGACAAGATTGTCTCAGGTTTGAGATGAGATTTCTTCCATTGGGGTAACTATTACATTTTCTGATATGGTGAGGATCGTGTTAGAAATACTGAGAGTGGGGGGGGAGTGAATCAATATTTCATTCCCAATTCATATTTACTTAGTTTATTGTTTCATTTTCAAAGTTATCTTGAATAATTATTTCATTATCAGAACACTATTTTATAGATAATAACATATTTAGTACACCATGAGCAACAATAAGTTTAGATGCATGTAAACGATAAGAATGCAAAACACATAAACACATCAACATATAGGGACACCATATTTTTTAGGTGGAAACCCAATGTGGGAGAAAAACACCATCGATGTTATCGCCTATGTATTCTTTCTTATTATAAATAAAAGATTTACATCTTTTATTGGTGCAGACTCTTACCATTACACATGTTCCTACCTACGGGTGCCTACCACCTCTGGTTTCTCTATCTACGACTGGAAGGAAGCTATTATTCCCTGATCAAGTTTACCGACTCCTACCAGAAGGAATATCTTACTCCCTCAACAAGTTTACCAGCTGCCACTAGAAGGAGGTTCCTACTCCCTCATTGAAGGCCACGACCCTCAGCACCTTTGTGGACCACATTTATAAATTTTCATACTGGATCCACTTATCTCAATCAACCATCAAAACTTGTACCCAGGGATATTCTCAAAACCAGGATACCAAACATTGATAAACTTGAATATTTAAATACCAAAATGCCAATCATTGAAAAACCAATTACACCACTGCAAGCATATCACTCATCCATACATCAAAAAATTTTCAATACCAAGTTACATCATAATCAATATTTTCAAATTTCAATTCAGCCAAGCCACAACACTATCAAGCCATACCAAATCAACCCAGTCAAATGTTAAGCCAAAAGCTTTTGCACTGTCAAACAAAGCTCGTGCTCATCAAATTCTAACTGTCCAACACTCAATAAGACATCATTAGTCATTCATAACATTCAATGTACCAAGGAAACCTATCATAATCCCAAAACATGTGTCAATCCTACAATATATCCTCAAAATCTAGTTCATTAGATATCAAGCCAAACTGTTCAATACCAAGCTAATTTAGTTCTCAACAACACTATCATATACAAAGAAGCAACAAATACATCGTCATTATTATGCCAAATATTCTCTGCATTAAATAATAACTCTGAATGTATAACAAGATCAAACTATCAACTCAATGTATATTGATTCAATGCTAGGACAAACACACCTATGCAAATATAGCAATATCTCTTCACAACAACATCATTAAAAGGAATTCATGAAGACAAGAAACAACATAAGCCTATATCACTAATCATGGAACTCTACATCATGGAATGTCATTGTATTTTCCTTGTCATCAATCCTTCGTCGCATATATTTTGTTAGCTAGACAGACCGTCATCAATAGTAGTCAAGCAAATCAAACAACTATGTCACATGAATAACACAGCAATCACAAGAATCAAACTCCTATCACATGAAGAACACTGGTGTAACAGGATCCCTGTCAATACTCTACCTCCAATATTTCTCAAACCATTAACAACCATATCACCATTCTCAATATTTAATTTTATTTTCAAATCTTCAATTGCTACAAGTTCCAAAACATCTACTAGGAACATCACAACTCATAATAGAAAAGAAACAACATGAATTATAAATCTTTTTCCCTTGTCAATAAATAGAAACAACCATTCTATAATTTGCAATCATCATTGCTAGCACACCAAGAAACAATATCACTGTAATCAAGCCCAATTCATATAGATCTCTGCATGTTGGTCTTTGCATATTGTCATAGATTTGTAATTTTTTCAATTAGATCATGTGAAGATAGATAAGTCACTATTACAATACACTTCATCACATTTTCTGCATATAGATCATCTCAATATAACAATAAAAATTTCACAATTTGATCTCTGCAAAAAGAAGATTCTATAGGCGTGTTCTTCCAACTACACAGATCCCTGCAATAACCCTTTAAACGATTTATTGATAATAAGTGTTATAGCGAAAGACCAAGACAAATGAGTAGATCAATTTGCATAAGAGATGTGCATAACCATAGATTTGTAAAATCTTCATAGACTCTGCCCCAATCACATTGATCTACTTATCTCTCCAGTCCAGATCTTTCAATTATGCACAACATTCAATTAATTCTTCAATTTAGATGTATCAATTCTGAAAAAATCAATGTGCCAAATAAGACAAAACACACCGTTCCATTTTGTTCATATTATTTGTTGGTTTTAAAAAAGAAAAAGATAAGCATATATCTAATTGCTACACTGCACTACAGAGATCACTTCAACACAATAAATAATGTTGAATGGACAATGTCTTTGAAAGATGTTGGTGCCAAACAAAAATGTATAGAAACCATCATATTTAATTTATGTGCACTATTCATTGGTTTTGAAGAGAGTGAAAAGGAAGAATGTTGATTTGGTTTCTTTACCACCTATGCATTTGCCATATCACATACATTTACAAGATCTTCAATGCATTTAATAATCCCAACTGAAATCCTAGATCAACGTTTCCAAAGAAAAAATTGATCTTATAGGTACACTTTTTTCTTCTAGATCGATCTCAGAGTTGAGATCATCAAGTGGACATCAAATGATGAAAATCAATTCATTTTTATAGCATCCCTCCTTTTTATTACCATAGGAAAGATCTATGGTATTCTTTGAAACCTTGGGCACCATTTTAATTGATTTTTCACTTCAATATATTTTTATTTACTTGTTCCAAGTAGTTTCTCTCAAATGACAAAATCTGTGACCAATTTGGTCCACAAACCAATTTGTAACCATTCATATTTTTTTTTTTACTTCAACAATCTTCAACCTCATAATAAAAATCTCTATGAATATTTGGACCACACATGAATAATTTAACATAGCACCATAAGTAAAATATTAGACCATTTTACATTAATTAATTAAACAACAGACATGAACCATTTCTGATCCAGGTGGATATTGGTGGTCACCCACCTATTCCACTTGGGGCCCCACCATTGTCTCTTTTATTTTTTCAGTTTTGGCACAACTTACTATTTTTAGTAGTTTTTCGAGTCCTGAACTTCCGGAGCCGTTTTGAGGCCCTAAACGACGTGTTTTGGGAAAACAGGGAGCAACATGGGTCCATGGATCGACAAGTTGCTCACTCAAAATTTTTATTCCTTAGACGTATCTTTCTAACGATGTATCATGTGCATCAAACAGAGATAGTATGCCAAAGTTACGACCCATGGAAGTTGAAACACCAATTACCCAAACATGGCCCATAGTTTTGGCGCTTCATCACCTAGGGTTAGGTTTTTGGATGTTTAGGGTTTTCCATTGTTTCTCTATAATAAATAGGCCCTCGAGCCTCATTGTAACACAGTTCAGAGGCCTGTAGCCACCACATCTCTTCTTAGAGATAAGCTACCAACGTCCTAGCTAGTTTATTTCCATTCTGTCTGTAAGCAAATTTCAGCTCTTTGATATTAATGAAATGAAGTGTTATTTCCGCTACATCTTTGTATTTCCTGCATAAATCTGGATTAGTGGTATCAGAGTGGTCTGCTTTTTCTCGATCCTTCTTTGCGTGTCCCCAACGAGGTCGGGGTATAAGGAGTTAGGGCTCGATCTGGTGGAACCTTTAGAAGATCAGCCTCGCAAACCCTGACGGATGCCCATTGGGGATGAAAAGAAAGATGAGGGAGCAGGAGATCCTATCAAAATATTGCTCGAGGAGGCCCTCGAAAAACAAAGGAACGCGATGATGGATAACTTTTCCCAGATCTTTCAACGACTACCCACCGGCGGTGCATCTGCATCCAGCAGCCACTCTGGAGGTGCAACTACTTTTAAGGTACAAGTAAATTTTGACATTCCCATATTTTAGGGTCAAATAGATGTAGATGCCGTAGATAGATGGTTGAATCTATTAGAAGGATATTTCTCAGTTCATGACTTTTCCGACAGGGAGAAGATTATTTTTGCACTCCTCAAAGCTGCCCCCCATGTCAATGACTGGTGGGAAACCCATTGTGAGAAAAAGGACGAGACAAAACCCTCTCTATTCTTGGCCGTACCTACTTGGAATTCTTTCCGAGACGCCATCAAGGAAAAATACTATCCCGTGGGGAGCTATGAGGACAAGCACATACAATGGACCATGTTGCGACAACAAAGGGATCAAGATGTGCATGAGCTGTCGAATCTGTTCCATATCTTGCGCACCAAGTTGGGTATCAAAGATTCAGAGAAACATTTGGTGCTAAAGTATCGCAATTTTCTGCACAGATACATTCAGGAGGAAATGGAGTTCCTCGACATCTCCTCACTTGGTACGCATACGGCATACCGCTATGCTGCCAAGATTGAGCAGAAATTTAAACAGAAGAAGCGAGACTTTGGATCTACAAATCAAAAGCAAGGGAAAGGTGCTCCCAAACCACAGAAAAAAGGACAGAGCCAAGGCATGGTGACTCAAGACAACCTGTTGAATCCACAAGCAAATAACAACACCACAAAGCCAAAGAAGGACACGAGAAAGTGTTGTGAGTTCCATAAGAGCTCCACTCACAACACAAGTGAGTGTCAGGCTAAGCAGTCGCTGGTGGCCGAGATGCGGGCTTCTGAGTCAGATGCATGCTCCAACTCTAAATCAGAACCTGACAAGGGGAATGACAAAGGGAAATAGATTATTGATGCGGAACCCAATTCCATTGTTGCCTCTACGAAGATCCAGAAGGAGGAACCAAAAGATCCAGAGGAGGAGGAACATCTATTCCACTCCCAGATGTGGGTAAAGGGCTCCCTGGTACAGCTCATTGTCGAAAACGGTTGCCAAAAGAACCTCATTTTGGCAGATGTCGTGAAGCGGTTGGGCTTGCCGACCATAGCCCACCCACATCCATACACCATCGGGTGACTTCACCAAGGACGAGATCTCCGTGTCAGCCAGTAGTGCCACCTCCCCTATAGCATCAAGCCCTTCACGAATGAGATATTATGTGACATTGCTCCTATTGATGTTCTGATGTATTATTAGGACAACCATACTTGTGGAAGCATCATGTTGTGTATGAGTCTTGGCCTCGCGCTGTTATTGTTACTTTGGGAAATAAGTTGTACAGGATACCATAGGTACCACCTCCTACCGCTATCTCTTTGGTTATTGCAAAACAATGCAGTAAGCTCATTTCTCAAACCAGGAAATTTGTTTTCCTGATGATCCACCCCCAGGGCGAGAAGAAGACTCTGGCCACGACCTCCAGACAAAGCTCCTTTGCACGACAACAAAAAATTGATAAGGTTGTGGAAGAGTACGGGAACATCTTCACCTCACCCACAAGGGTTCCTCTGCACTGTCAGGTCAAGCACCCAATTGATCTGAACCCAGGTGCGCCGCTACCCAATGGACCGATCTATCGATGTTCTGTTCTGGAGAACGATGAAATCAAGAGGCAACTTCAGGAGTTGCTGCAGAAAGGTCACAATCGACCAAGTTCATCGCCCTGTGGGAGCCCGATCGTGTTGATACAGAAGAAGGATGGGACGTGGAGACTCTGTATTGACTATCGGGCGCTGAACAAGATCACTGTCCAGAATAGGTACCCGATCCCACGGATTGATGACCCTTTGGACCAACTCAAAGGTGCAAAATATTTTAGCAAGATCGACTTGAAGTCTAGGTATCACTAGGTACCAATTGAACCCTCCGATGTGTGGAAGACTGCCTTCAAAGCCAAGGAAGGCCTTTTCGAATGGTTGGTCATGCCTTTCGGGTTGACGAATGCTCCCGCAACTTTCATGAGGGTTTGATGGACGACGTCTTGCGGCCATTCTCCAACTCATTTGTAGTGGTGTACTTGGATGACATTCTGATCTTCAACCAGACTTGGGAAGAGCACCTCCACCACATCCGACAAGTTCTCCAAACATTGTGGCAACACAAGTTGTGTGCCAATTTGGAGAAGTGAAATTTTGGCATGACCGAGGTTCAATATCTGGGATACATTATCGATGAAAGGGGGGTGCATGTGGATTCAACCAAGATCCAAGTCATTCGGAATTGGCTAGCCCAACCACTCTAACAAATCTTCACAGCTTTCTGGGTCTTGCTAATTTCTACCGTAGGTTCGTGTTGAGATTCTCTCATATCACTTGGCCCTTGAGTCAAGTCACCAAGGGAGGAGCGAGAGAAAAATTATTTTGGTCAGAACCTCAATAGAAGGCGTTCATAGAATTGAAAAATTTCCTCTGTTCTGCCCCAGTGCTTACATTACCAGACATGCAATAGCCATTCGAGATCGAGACAAATGCCTTTGACTATACAAGCAGCTTCATCAACATACATCCAAAGTGGTGATGCATCATAGTGAGACATTGTCTGACACAGTTCGCAAGTATCCCACTTATGAAAAAGAAATGTATTCCATTGTGCAAGCTTGTTGACAATGGAGGCATTACATTTTGGGGAAGGAAACAATCATCCACACAGACACGGCCCTCGCAGCTCATACGTACACATGGCTATGCATCGATCGCCATTAGAAGTGGTCCATATATCTGCAACAGTTTCATTTGAACATCAAGTACAAGAAGGGTAGCACCAATAATGTTGCAAACTACCTCAACCGACCACCGATCATGGCGCTCACCACCGTGCTCAACTCTTGTGGGCACGAGACTTCTGATTGGCCACTTCTCTATGAGAGTGACCCAGAATTAGGCCACACTTACAAGGCACTCTTGTGGGGTACGCAAGTTCCAAATTTTCACCTCCAAGATGCACTTTTATGTCACCTGGGACACCTTTGTGTTCCTTCAAGAGAGCGTGCCAAGATGATATGGGAAGCACACCATGCTCGAGTTGGCCGGGCATTTCAGTGGCCGAGAAATCCAGAGTAGTACTCGGGCAGGGTTATTTCATTTGACCGAACCTTCGAAAGGATGTCGGCAAGCACATCAGATCCTGCATTGCTTGTGCCATTGCCAAACCGACCATCAAGAGGCAAGGCCTATATACTCCACTACCTACCCCTAGTCGACCTTGGGAATCCATCTCCATGGATTACATGTCAGGCCTACCTTCTAATAAACATGGAAATGACTTTGTTTTCGTGGTCATCGACAGATTCTCCAAGATGGCCATTATGGCAGCCTGCAAGAAGAATATCACAGCAAAAGCCACTGATAAACTCTTCTTTGAAGGAGTGTGGGTGCACTTTTGGATCCCACAGTCTATTATATTAGATTGGGATAGCAGGTTCCTCAGCACATTTTGGTCCAGCCTCTGGTCAATGCTGGACACCAAGCTCACCAAGTCCACAGCTTTCCATCCCCAAACAAATGGCCAGACAGAGGTTGTCAACAGAATGATTGTAGACATTATGTGCATGTACAATTCCAAGCATCCATGCACATGGGACGAGAGCCTCCCCTATGTATAACATAGTTATAAGCGCTCTCCATAGTTCAATTGGCCATAGCCCCTTTCAAGTGGGCTTGGGATTCCAGCCACTATGTCCCATTGACGTAGCCATGCCATTTGCGGCTACTCAGGCCAATTCGTCTCATGTCCAGTCTGAAGTTGACAAAGCAAATAGCTTCATCGAGCGCATTCAGCACATTCGCCAATAGGTTCATGACTTATTGGACAGAGCCAATGCTAAGTACAAGCAATGCCATGATAAACATCGAGTGCCACACAACTTCCAGGTGGGCAACAAAGTGTGGCTACATTTGCAGAAGGAGCACCTCACTGGACCCCACCGCAAGATTTGCCCGCTCCAATATGGGTTGTACATCATCACCAAGGCTGTAGGGAACAATTCCTTCAAGCTCAGTATTCCACCATTCCTTCGTCTGCACCCAGTATTCAATGTGGACCGCCTTCGTCCTTACTTCCCACCTCTACTGGACACCTCTGACATTACAAAACAACTCACACCAACAGATTTAAACCTGCATCGCATGGAACATGCCACCACAGATTGTATCATGGACATTCAAATCAAGAACATCACAACAAAAGATCCAACGTATTTCCAAGCTAGTCGTGCCGGCCAACTCCTGCACTAAGGAAAGTGGTTCACCAGGGACCAAGTTCAACAGAAATTTCCTCATCTCAGGGAGGAACTTAGTGCAATGGGGACCATTGCTTCCTAAGGGGGGAGGAATGATCCAGGTGGATATTGGTGGTCATCCACCTATTCCACTTGGGCCCCCACCATTATCTCTTTTATTTTTTTAGTTTCGACACAACTTACTATTTTTAGTAGTTTTTCAGGTCCTGAACCTCCGGAGCCGTTTTGAGGCCCTAAACGACTTTTTTTTGTGAAAACCGGGAGCAACATGGGCCCATGGACCAATGTTGCTCACTCAAAATTTGTAGTCCTCGGAGAGATATTTCTAATGAGGTATGGATCGCATCAAATGGAGATTGTATGCAAAAGCTACGTCCCCGAGAAGTTGAAACACTAATTTACCCAAACGGGGCCCATAGTTTTGGCGCTTCATCTCCTAGGGTTAGGTTTTTGCTGTTTAGGATTTCCCATTATTTCTAGTCAATAAATAGGCCTCAAGCCTCACAACTCTCAGCTCGCAGGGTCTCCGTAGTCACCACATCTCTCGTAGATAGCTACTGCCCTAGCTAGTTTTATTTCAATTTTGTCTGAAGAAAATTTCAGTTCTTTGATATTAATGAAATGAAGTGTTATTTCCACTGCATCTTTGTATTTATGGTTATATGTCTATTCTGTTGTGTTCCTACATAAAATTTGGATCAATTTCATTAACCGATCAACATTAACCAAAGAATAATGGTAACCCCTATTGGACCATTGGACCACTTTAATCAAATCTCATTAACCATTGAGTAAATCACAGGGACCATTTTAATCACATCACATTAACCAGTAGTAATAATGATTAATTGTAATGCCATACTCCATAGAGACCTGAATGTGTACTGTTACTGTGAATCTTGTAGTGTTCTTGTGAAAACAATCTATGTTGACATCAAAGAAAACATATAAACATAATGCCAACATATTGATTTGAATGGGTTTACTCCATAATGGAAGTAGTTCATTAAAGGGATCATTTACAAAGAGAAACCACGAAACTAGGATGTTGGATGACTTCATTCGGGAAAGAGTTGCGAGACAAGGATCTCCATCCCAGAAGAAGAAGCCTTCTATTGATTACATGGAACTTCGCGTAATAGTGCTCCCCTCATATTTTACCTGCTTTCATCGGCTTGCCCGGGGTAAACATGAGTTGAGGGACTACTATGATAAGACTCAACCTCCTAGATGACCTTAAGGAAATTGAGCCAACACAACCAAACCTTACTGACCTCTTTCTGATGCCCCAAGGCCCCCAAGGATTGACCCACCCTTATTGGACTTCTGTCCTTGAGACAACTCACCTTTTTGCTAGACTAGAGCCACAATCGATCCCTTTCCAATCCCTCCAAGTGACTAAGATCCCCCAGTCACTCCCATAAGCCTGACTGAGTGCGAATGTAGCCTTCTCCTTCCAGTTTTATGCCAGCGACTACAAGATTTAAGGCTATTTTATAGGGCTGGGGCTTAACCTCTACCCATAACTCTGTAAATTTCCGAACTCATAACAGACATGAAGAAAATGCTTGTAAACCAAAAAATGAAACCAAGACTTGACCTGACCTTGCCCAACTGGGACTCACATTTTGTGAAACATTTGGTACATATGCAACATACAGGTCATGAATGCAATTCTAAACGTACATGACTGGAAATGTATCTGAGGTTTAACAAGACGGGTCACTTCCTTCTCACATTAGTTGTCATAACATCAATTAGGTATTGCATTTGTCATTCATTTAGTTACATGTAAAAACATGAACACAACCATGACTATGATCTGTCATATAACCATGCTTATAACAAACATATAAACAGATAAATAACAATGAAATAAAAACCATTAAAGCCACATAATAACAAGTACATTTACTTATCAAAATCAAGATAAACTTAGCTCTTATTAGACAGGAAAAATCCAACCAGGTTCGGGACTTCCACGTACCACCTGACTATAGATTGGCAGAACCAATTCTTTCTTTCAACCCATCACCCTCATGCCATATTACAAGCATGAATGTGGGATTTCATGGGATAAACCAATCCAAACACAACCAAGGGAATCCAAAGGTTAAACCACCTCCACCCTCACCATACCATGATCTCACCTAAACCGGTGCCAAGGTCACAAAATAAAATCGAGCATGGATGCCTCATAATTTCTTCTCCAATACCTTGAGGAATTTTACCCTCTCCACCCTCAAGATTTACCATATATCCTACAATTACTGGTAAAGGGATTCCCAGTCCTTTAGAAATTTTCTTGAGACCACCTCACCCAGATCCAAAATCTTCCGGCAATCCAAAGCTCAAATTGAGGAAAGTCCCATCATACCATGGTTATCTAGAAATGGAAAAGCTAGGCTAAAATCCACTATCCAACCCGACAAAATCCATGTCAATGACAACAAGAGGACCAAATACCAATATGCATATTCCATGCATGTCAAACCAGCCAGAAAATCACACATGCTCCTTATTACTTTCATGTATTCCCGCTGAAGCTGCTTGATCCAACTTTTCCTTGCATGATCCTTGCTTTCGTTTCCTTTCCTTTTGCTTCCCTTCCTTTCCTTCCTTTGTTTCCTTCCTTTGTTTGCTTGCTTTCTTTCTCCTCTTGGTGCTCTTCTCCTCTTTGAGACCAATTCTAAAACTAAACTAAAAGAAGGCTACCAACTAATTCTCTAAGGTGTTTTAAGTGAGGCCTCTAATTTCTTGATTTTCCATTATTTTCCTTCATTTTCCTCTTTACATGCAACTTTGTAACCTTTCACCTTCCTTTTCTCTAATTTCGTTTATTTTCATAAATAAATGCTAAAATACTCTTTTGCCTACGCAAAGCAGCAACCATTACCTTTTCCCATTTCCCCTTGGCCACTTAAAACAAAACATTAGGGAATTTTGAAGTCTAAAATGGGCCTCCTAAGAAAAATGTTCAACCAAAATAAACTCTATAAGAACCAATAAGATTCAAGATAATGATGTCAACCATGGAGTAAAAAAGTAAAAATAATAAAAAATAATAAAATAATAAAACTACTTTTTTCAACTCGTATTTTCAACTTTTCTCCCAAAGCTTTTACTCAAATTTCGAGCGGGAGTACTCGATAGATGAAAAATTTAATTCTTCATCTAAGGAGTACCCATGTTGCATACTTTCGATGAACCCTTATACATGAAAAAAGAGAAATACATGAAAAACGTGATTGCAATCACGTTTTTTCATGTATTTCTCATTTTTCGCATAGAATGGTCCATCAAAATTATGCAACATGGGTACTCCTTGGATGAAGGAGAGATTAAAATGCAAGCAAGTCTTTCTACTCGGGTTTTGAGTAAACCCATTGAAATAAGTTGAAAATACAGTTGAACAAATAATACTTCTTTTTCCCTCATTTGATGATGCATAATCAAATCTTATTTTATCATTTCCACTATTTTTTTATAATTTCCTTAGGAGGCCCATTTTAGACCTCAAATTCCCCTAACGCAAGTGATGCCAACTAGGATATTTTTCCAAACATTGACTTAGACAGTATCCCTTAATTGTGGATTTATTTTTCCTTTATTAACTTTTATTACATGAAATTTTAACCAACAACCAAAAAAACTGCTGAAAGACAAAAACATACTACCTCTAGAGCTTTATAACTTAGCTCATTGCAGTATTTACAATAACTTCCTGCTCAAAAGAAAAATCATCATGAAAAACATGACAACCATACTGCTTATTGGAGCTTTATAACACAACTCATTGCAGTATTTACAATAAAAACCATACATAAATATGTGTAAATACCAAAACTCATTTGTCTTTATCGACAAATAATGAAGGATACATAACCTGCATATGATCATCCATATCCCATGCAGCTTCATCGGGCCCAAAGTGCCTCCACTACACTTTAACTTGCTCGACTTCTCTATTCCGGAGCTCGATATGTTTCCGCTGCAATATGCACTAAGGTTTTGACTGGAATTCTCCTTCTTTTTCTAATTGTAATATAGACCAATAAATAACATGATCAACATCCTTTACATATATCTTATGAAATGAAACATGAAAAACATCATGGAATTTCACTGTTAGAGGTAGTGCAAGTCTGTAGGTCACTAGTCCAATCCTCTTAAGGATATCTAAAGGCCCACAATACTGTGGTGCCAACTAGGCACATGATCCAATCCTCAAGGAGATTTTCTTGGGCTTGATGCAAAAATACACATGCTCCCCAACCTGAAAATCCTTGAATTCCTTGTGATGGTCCGCATAAATTTTCTACCGGTCCTGTGTTGCCTTTAGATTCTTCTTTTTAACCTGCATTTCCTGTTCCATGTCTGCCAACATATCCGGTACAATAAGTACCTTGTTCACTGGATCACTCCAGTGATGGGAGTGTTACAAATACACCCATAGAGTGCCTCAAACAGACTCATCCTCAGTGATTCTTGATAGCCATTATTGTAAGCAAACTCAATCAATGGAAGGTATTTCTCACATCTCCTTTGCTGATGCATGACATATATCCTCAACATATCCTCCAGTATTATGTTGACCCTCTATGTATGTCCATATTTTTATGGATGATAAGCTGTGTTGAAGGCCAAATCCGTCCCCAATCCTACAAAAAAAACCTTCCAAAACTTGGAAATGAACTTGGCATCCCTCTCCGACACAATCATCTTTGGAACACCATGAAATATCATGATCTCCCTGACGAAGACCTGTGCTACCTCACTATCCGAATAAGTAGTCTTCACTGGAATTAAGTGAGATACCTTGCTCAACCTATCGACCACAACTATGATAGAATCATGCTACCTCGATGTCCTCAGAAGACCTATAATGAAGTCCATGGAAATTCCCTCCCACTTCCACTCTAGAATCATACTAGGCTGAAGCAACCCACCTGGATGCGTACACACTGCTTTGACATGATAATAATCTAAACATCTATCCACAAACTCTGCCGCATCCTTCTTCATATTCGATCAATATTATAACCTCTTCACTACTATCAATGTCTTCTGAAATCCTGGGTGACCTGAATATGGTTTGGCATGAAACTCCATCAGGATAATATTCTTGAGTTCACTGTCATCCGGCACATAGATGTTGTCCCTAAATCTCACCTAGCCATCTGTCGTGAGACAATAGTCGACGTCCTGATCACTTGTACCCTATTGTAATCCGAGCATAAGCTCCTTGTACCTATCATCCTAATGTCCTACCTATAAGATCCGATCCTATAAATGTGTCCCATATGAGCTCACTACTGCAACATGGTTTAATTGTGCTTTCCTGTTGAGAGCATCTACAACCCTGTTTTCCTTTCCCTTAATGTATCTGATCTCAACGTTAAAATCACTTAGGGTATCCAACCACATAGCTTGTCTGACATTCAAATTTGGTTGGTCAAATAGATATCTCAACCCACTATGATCACTCATCAACACAAACCTCATTCCAAGAAGATAATGTCCCCAAATCTTCAATGCATGTATGATCCCTGCCAACTCAAGATCATGTGTCGAGTAATTTTGTTCGTGCTCATTTAGTTTCCTAGACTCATAACATATCACATGTCCATAATGCACAAGGACTCCACCAAGACCTCTCTTGAAAGCATATGTACATGCTACAAACTATTTATCCGGATCTCCAATCTTTAACACTGGAGCATTTGTCAACAACTGCTTCAGTTGCTCAAAATTGGTTGCACACTCCTATGTTGATTCAAACTTCTTACCGTTCCTCTGCATTGATGAAATAGGATAGGAAATGCGTGATAATTTCTTGATGAACCTCCTATAATAACCTACTAACCCAATAAATGATTTGAATTCATCCACATTTCTAGGAGCTGCCAATTTCATGATAACTTTTATCTTTTCTGGATCTACTGCTATGCCTGCTTTGGAAACAACATGTCCCAAGTAATGTAACTATGTCTGAAAGAAACTAAACTTTCTAAGCTTGACATAAAACTAATTCTCTCTTACAAACCTCAACACTCCTGCTAAATGCTCGACATGCTCTTCTTCATTCTTAGAATATACCAAGATGACATCAATGAATACAATAAAAAACTTGTCCAGATAAGGGCACAACACGCTATTCATCAAGCACATAAAATTAGCTAGAGAATTAGTCAAACTGAATGGAATTACAACAAAATCATAATTCCCATACCTAGTCCTGAAAGCAGTCTTGTAGATGTCCTCTTCTTTGATGCATACCTGATGATATCCTGATCTCAAATAAATCTTTGAGAACACTGTTTCTCCCTTCAACTGATTAAACACGTCATCAGTCCTCAACAATGGGTACATGTTCTTGATCGTCACCTTATTTAGCTACCTGTAATCAATGAAAAATCTAAGAGTACCATCCTTCTTCTTCACGAACAATACCAGTGCACCCCATGGTGATACACTTGGCCTAATGTATCCTTTGTCACATTAGGGGAATTTTGAGGTCTAAAATGGTCCTCCTAAGGAAATTATAAAATAATAGTGGAAAAAATCTAATAAGATTTGATGACATCATCAAATTTTAGAGGGAAAAATGAAAAAACTACTTTTTCAATTCATATTTTCAACTTATCTCCCAAAGTTTTTACTCAAATTTCGAGCAGGAGTACTCGTTGGATGTGTAATTTAATTCCCCATGCAAGGAGTACCCATGTTGCATACTTTCGATGGGTTCTACTACACGAAAAATGAGAAATACATAAAAAAACGTGATTACAATCACGTTTTTTATGTATTTCTCATTTTTCGTGTAGAAGAGTTCATCGAAAGTATGCAACATGAGTACTCCTTAGATGAGGAATTAAATTCCGCATCCAACGAGTACTCCTGCTCGAAATTTGAGCAAAAATTTTGGGAGATAAGTTTAAAATACGAGTTGAAAAAGTAGTTTTATTATTTTATTATTTTTTAATATTTTTACTTTTTTACTCCAAAAATGGTGAATCATACATTATGGATGACATCATCATCTTGAATCCTATTGGTTGTTATAAAGTTTATTTTTGTTGTACATTTTTCTTATGAGGCCCATTTTAGACCTCAAAATTCCCCTAATGAGCATTTCCTTCGGCTGCAAATTCAACTCTACCAATGCCTGTTTTCTCATTCTGTAAGGTTCCTTTGATGTTGGTGTTGTCCTTGGTACCAACTCAATAGAAAAGTCTACCTCCTTGTGAGGAGGAAACTCTAGAATCTATGCTGGAAACACATCCTAAAATTGATGCAATATTGGATACCTCTTGAAGATTTCTGCATCCTCAACTTTATTCTCATGTTTAACCCTACAAATTTAGATGAAGGTTGTGTACATGCCACACATATAGAAGTAATAGGGAAGATTGTTTTTGATGAAACAAATGATAATTCCTTTGAGTCTGGAGAGAAAGGAAAGGGGAAGTTGAAAGGAAAAGGGAAGAAGAATTTTTCCATCAAAATGGAGAAAGAAAAACTCACATGCAAACACTATTCCAAAGAGGGACATGATGAATATCATTGTTGGATACTTCATCTTGAGATGAGACCCAAAAAGTTTAAAAACAAGGAGAAAGAAAAGGTTGTTGCAACTATATAACAAGATTTAGGATAAGATTTTGAGGATGAAACAATGATCACAACTATGGGATTTAAATTTAAGGAATCCATTACAAGTACTAGTTCTTCAAATAGTCTCAATGAAAATCAAAATGAAAAAACAAGAATAGAGCTTTTCCACATTAGAGTCATTTCAAAACATATCAAGATAGATACGTTGTTTGATAGTGGTTCACAATCAAACCTTATTTTTGAAGATATTATCAAGAATTTGAATTTAGAAACCATTCCTCATCCTAAACCTTATCCTTTAGGTTGGGTATGTGAGAATGAAAAGTTTCAAGTGACAAGGAAATGCATACTTAGATTTTCCATCACTGCAAACTTCTTTGATGAGGTAGAACTTGATGTAGTTCCGCTTGATATATGTGGTATTGTTTTGGGAAGCCTGTATCTATATGATAGGATAGACATTTTTCATCACCACGAGAATAAATATCATTTTCTCAAAAATGGGATTGAGTAAATTGTTATTGCACATAACAAGAAATTGAGTTTATCTCTTGTGAATGCTGGACAAATGGAGAGGATTTTTAATGCTAGTCAAAATTTTACATTGTTATTGTTCAAGAACAAAGATGTTGAGGAAACTAAAGCCTTTCAAGGATATGAATAAATTTTGAAATCTGATTTTATTGAGGTTTCTAATTCATGTGATAATGTGTTTTAGGATGCTAACATGTTTCCTCCGAAAAGAGGAAAACAATATGAAGGTCAATTGCGGCAGGATGCATCATTGTTGAACATTGGTGTAAACAATATGGCAGTGTTAAAGAATGCAAGGGTCAAACAGCAAATGCAAAATCAATTTGAAAAAAGGGGCATTGGTTCTAAAACATATTCTTGTGGGTTTCATAATGTTTTGGCTTTGAAGAAGGATGGTGCATGGCAATGGCAATCACATTTGGTAAAGAGTCAAGCCAAGTGCAAGGCTAGAAATGCTAGGCATCGTTATGATGACAATTTTCGAAGTGAAGTGAACTTGAAATTGAATAAGTTTCCTTTGATTGAAGATCAAGGAGGGACTGTTCATATTCCTTCAAGGGCATTTTTATTTTCTTAATATCTTGGAAAATTTCAGCAAGCTATCATCTTTGACAGAAAGACAAGGACTCCAAAACAAGGGTAAGTGAAGTACCTTCATGAGAAGCTCAAAGCGACAAATCCAAGAAAAGTTAGTTGGATTGAGATTGGAAGGGTGAGGAAACTGTAGCCTCATCTATTTTTTTTATTGAGAATGAGCTTTTGAAGGTCCAAAAGTTTCCAGTGGGGAGGAATGAGCTAGTGGATCAGTAAATTGCTCAAATTTAAAAGTGCTTTAAATGGCTCAAAACCAACGCCAAAGTGAAGATATCATTTCCCTAAATCCAGCGCAACTCGTTTCACTCAAAACTGATATCGTATGTTCCCGATATCGCGTTTTTACTGATTTGGCAAACAAGTAAAATTTAAAATTTTGGGTTGCACGTAGCCTAGTTAGCAGTTCATACGGTAACTTGGAATTTCGCTAAATTTTGTGGGCCCATGGTTGGTTGACAAGTGTCCTTATATGGTTGGTCGAAATTTCTATGTTTCTATTGGTTGAATGGTTGACCAATTATGGAGGGCCACGTGGGCCAATCGACGATGGCCACGTGGCCTCCTCTTATTGGTGTAAAATTTAGGGTGTATGGGCTAGAAAAGCCTCCACAAGATTCGAACATAAGACGTACAGGGTCGAAACATGGTGCTCCTCCACCATGCCACATGTATTACTTAATACTCATGGTGTAAAGTTTCTATTTAAAGTTTATTGCAAACTCGTTTGGGGGTTAGGACCGAGGTTAACCCCCGGTCCCCAGTCCACCCAGCCCACGAGATGTGGTAGGAAGACAAGGGCACGAGGTTAACCCTGACCCCAAAACCATATGTCATTGCAACCAGAAGTTCAAACCTTATGTTATATGCACACCATATGTTATATCACATATCAACACCGAACCTTACATTATAATTACAAACCATATGTTATATGACATAACCAAGGTCCGAGCAGAGTATGGTTTAAGTTGTTGGTGTGAAGTTTAAAGTTCCCATCGGTGGGTAAAAAAAACAACATCACATGTAATAATTATCAACCCGATGGTAATGGGAATGCTAACTTCATCGTCAAAAAATACAGGTCAAAAATGCAACCACAGTCACTGGGAGTGGAGTTAAGCTTTGATGTTATGGTGGGTAGAGTGGAACGTACCTTGGCGAGGTTCTTGGAACCTAACCCGCATCAAACTTGATCATGGTTTATTCGGAGTTTGAACTAACAAGAATGAACCCAACCTAATGTGCAACCATGGTATATGGAGTCAGGCTTTGGTTAATGTTATGGCATGAGATTTTTCAAACATGGCCTCTAGTGGGTGTTAACCCAACCAAGCACAAACTTCGGTTTCAGGTGCGGTTTAAAAAATCGGTAGTAGTTCGTTTGAACTAACCCCGATTTTACTAAGGTAATTGCACCAAGTGGCCCAATTTTATCGGTTCGTGGGGGTCATAAGAAAATTAATGGTTTGACAATTTGCACCCAAACCGGTAGAATCTCGCTGATGTGGGGCAAAATTGTCACCCCACATGGCAAAAAAAGTCAGAAATTGTAGGATGGATAGCAGGTGGGTGCGATTTGGAGGAAAGTTAGCAGAAAAAATTCTCTAGAGCATAACTCGGTCAATTTTGGACCTTTTTGAGTGCAGAAAGGGCCCAACTAGGGGTTTTTCTACTGTTTTTAAGAAATTGGAGACTTTAGTTTTGAATTCTGAGCAATGCAAGTCTATGTAAACACATATTTTGAGCATATTGAAAGAGGCCCAACATTGGAAGTTGGCCCCGGAGGGGTGAACTCCTTCATAATTTTTTTTTTTTTTTTTTTGTTTGCTGTTATGGTACTGTTGTCTCTTTTATTTCTGTAAAACTGAGATAAAAATAATCTTGATGTGTTAATGTAATTTACATAATTGCATAAAAACCGTAAACATTTCACTTGCAATTTTCATGATAAACCTTCAAGTTTACATATACTAATCAATTCTGCAGTTTGGAGGCACCTTTCCCTTACTTTGGATTCACAAATTCAAAGTCTAGCTTCTTCTATTTAAAATTTTGCTCAATCTTGATAGTGTATCGATATGGAACATCGAGCGAGGAGATGTAAAAGGAATCCATTTAGTATTGGATGTAATTATGTATACAACCAAAATACTTGAGTACTGAATGACACTAAGAATCCTTGATACCCAGCGTTTTGGAAAGGGTATGAAACAAATTTGCAAAGTCCAACACATCTTGGTCCCTTCCGCACCGCAACATGATCCACTTTATGTATTTATCTTCATAGCTCCCGAAAGGGTAATATTTTTCCTTGATGGCGTCTTAGAAAGAATCCCAATTGGGTGCACCTGAAAATAGTGAGGATTCCCTCTCATCCTTTTGATCACAGTAAGTTTCCCATCTTTCCTTGACATGGGGGGCGACTTTGAGGAGTGAAAAAGTAAAATTTTCCCGATTGGAAAAGTAACGAACTGAAAAATATCCTTCCAACAAATTGAACAATCTATCAACAATGTGAGCATCTATCTGGCCTTCAAATATGGGAATGTCAAAACTAACTTGTACCTTAAAAGGAGTTGTGCCTCCATAGTGGTTGCTGGATGAAGATGCATCGCCTATGGGTAGCCTTCGAGGGATCTGGGAAACATTATCCATCATCGTGTTCCTTTGTCGCTCGAGGGACTCCTAGAGCAATATTTTGAAATGATCTTCTTCTCCCTCTTCTTTCTTTTTTTCTTCCATGGGAGTTTGTTGGGGTTTGTGAGGCTGATCTTGCAAAGGTTCAACCAGTTCGAGCCCTAACTCCTTATACTATGACCTCGTTGGGGACATGCAAAGAAAAACAGGGAAAGAGTAGAGAAATTTGATGCCACTGATCCAGAATTATGCAGGAACACAAAAAAATATAGATATAAACATAAAAACAGAGATGCAACAAAAATAAAACTTCATTTCATTAATATCAAAGAACTAAAATATGCTTACATACAAAATGGACATAACCTAGCTTGGGCGATGGTAGCTCATCTCCGAGAAGAGATGTGGCGGCTGCATGCCTATGAAATGTGTTACAATGAGGCTCAAGGGCCTTTTAATTATTGAACATCAAAGGAAAACCCTGAAAAACCAAAAACCTAACCCCAAGAGTTGAAACACCAAGAGTTTGTGGGCCCCATTGTGCTTAGTTTGGCAGCCAACTTCCCGGGGTCGTAACTTGGTCATATGATCTTCGTTTGGCGTGTACGATACCTCATTGGAAAGGTCTCTCCAATTATTATAGTATTTATTGAATGCCCCTACTTAAAGCTATGGGCCTGCAGCGGACCTTAAAAAATTCCGTTTAGGGGGTCAAAACAGCTCCGGAAGTTCAGGAGCCAAAAAAATACTAAAAATAGTAAATGCCGCAATAATCAAGGAAACAAATGAAACTGACTGGGGGTCTAGTTGTAATAGGTGGGTGGACACCAATATCCACCTAGATCATATTTACATGATCTAAATCTTGGTACAAACCTAGTACTAACACGAATCAAACCGGATAGGATGACATGGGCAACAGAAGAACTCAGACCAATACGGCAGAATAACTAAACCCGTGGAAAAGAGTAAATTGCTAGAAGATCCAACAAAAAACTCAGGGAGATAGGAATGGGGAAATTTTTGGAAGGTAATCAGATATACAGAGAACAATGAAAGGGTCAGATAAGGTGAAATATTACATGTGCAAACAATCAGCGTGTAAACTAGATAACACTATGTGTATCGCCCTCCCTGGAATACACACCAGAACCTATCAAAATCTCTATAGTATTACGTTTGATCAAAAAAATTATTGATCAATATAAAACTCATTATGAAAATTACCTGTCATGATTGGACCATATTCGGGGTGATCTAGGTGGATCAAAATGTCCAAATATCTTTGTCCCATTGACAAAATACAGATCGGTTCCAAATATAATGGAGATTATAATTAGATTCATTTTATATTCATAGTATCCCATTATTAGCCCTTTTTTTGGGGCATATATTAGAAGATTTTTCTATATGATCTTATAAAATTAAAACTTATTCCTAACTAATGGAGATCCAATGGCACATTCTGTCAAAATTTATGATACATGTATTGGTTGTACCCAATGCATACGAGCTTGTCCCACAAACGTATTGGAAATGATACCCTGGGAAGGATGTAAAGCTAATAAAATTTCTTCTGCTCCAAGAACAGAAGACTTTGTAGGTTGTAAGCAGTGTGAATTCGCTTGTCCAACATATTTCTTGAATGTATGTGTTTATTTATGGCATGAGACAACACACAGTATGGGTCTAGCTTACTGACCAATATGCACAATAAAAATGGTTAAATCCATTTCATATATATTTTTTATCCACTGATAAAAACCCATACTTGAGATCTTGGAGGAAGAATTTCTATGTCTATAATAGAAAAGGTAATTATACACGGGTGGATTTATCAGTTTTGCAACTCTATCACGTATGATGGATCCTTTAAATACTTGATGAGTTCAAAGTCTATCTTTAAATTGATAAAGGTGAAAGAAATCACTTTCAAATATTGAAGAATAGAATACGCAAGAACAAAAAAAGGGATAAGAATCCCATATTCATACCCCCGAGCATTTAGTAATCTGAGATGTGCCCATATGAATGGAAGTGATGAATTCTCTCAATCACTAGTTTCCTCTATGAAACAATCCTCGTAGGAAGAGAACAACTTCTTGAAAGTATTCCTTGGAAAAAAAAACACTTATTCATAAGATTTGTTCTGAATATCAAATTAAAAATAAAAATATTGGTTAGATTCATTCTATATTTCCATTTTATAAGTTCCCATAATGGATGAGAAAGTTCCCACAAGATATTCCTTTTAAGCATAATATTATACTTAATATTATGCATAATATTGTGTTTAATATTATGCATAATATTATGCTTAATATTTTTGAAAATAGATAAAAATGGATTACTTCCATGTAGTAATATCTATGGAAGAGTATCTAAAAGCATATTTTTAAGATATTTACACCATGCAAAGGTAAAAAACCATGGCATATATGTTTCGAAAAAATCCCATTTTGCAAAAATACTATCTATTTGAGAGATCCTATACATCTCATGTTTTTTAGTAGGTTCATAAAAATGCGGTGATGGTAGAATCTTCTATTTCTCTTTAGTTGAATTACAAAGGGTACTCCTCCCATCTATGTCTTCATTTCTAACTATGTTTTTGAAACTTTTGGTTACAAACCAATCTTGAATATGATGAAACATTTCCTGGTTCTTATTGGAAAATATTTCAAATAGTAAATCATCTTGATAATATCGACTTTGAATAAAACCCATGTTTGAAATGAAACCCCTTTTAAGGAATTTATAAAAGTTGTTTTCTTTTGAATGAGATCTATTGAAAAAAGGTTGGAATTTTTTTTTTTTCCAAATTGACTATTTGTTCTTTTGTTAAAGGCAACTTGGAAATCTCTTCGATCGAGGAAATATATCTCTTGTCACGAATGAATGGATTCAATTGAGGGACCCGTACAAATCATAGATTAATACAAACAGTTGTTCACCGCTTCGTTTTCGTTGTAAATATTTCGGTAAGAATATGTTAGATACTTGTGACCCAGATATGTCCATTCTTCACTAATTGTCTAGCTCGGGGAATGTTGGGAGCTATACCCAATCGAAAAAGAATATTATTCAAACACATTTCAAGTAATTGCAATAGGACCTGGCCTGTTGAGCCTTTGGCTCTTCTAGCAATACAAACATATTTCATCAAATGTTCTCAGATATAACTTGCTCCATTCACTTCGTATTAGATCAGCACGAAGTTTCCAGTATAGCCATCGTTACCCTCCTCTCATGTAAACTATGAGCTACTAATATATGTTATCAAATTTATATCTATAAAGATAGATGGATCATCAAAGTCCAATTTGTTCTCCATCTACCATAGTAGACTCACTCATTAATATATGATGGGGGGGGCCTTTTAACTCAGTGGTAGAGTAACGCCATGGTAAGGCATAAGTCATCGGTTCAATTATGATAAAGGGCTCATGTTTTCCACAAAGAAATAAGGCCCAAGTGTCCATTTCTATTATATAGATAGAAATATTTTCACTTAAATATCAAAATGGCAACAAATCAGATCTAGTCTGATTTTTTTAATCTTCTTTTATGGGCGAACGACAGGAATTGAGCATAATATTAAGCATAATATTATGCTCAATATCTTGAAAAATAGATACAAATGGATTACTTCCATGTAGTAATATCTATGGAAGAGTATCTAAAATCATATTTTTAAGATATTTACACAATACAGAGGTAAAAAGCCATGGCATATATGTTTTGAACAAATCCCATTTTGAAAAATACTATCTATTTGATAGATCCTATACATCTCATGTTTTTTAGTAGGTTCATTAAAATGCAGTGATGGTAAAATCTTATGTTTCTCTTTAGATTAATTATAAAGGGTACTCCTCCCATCTATGTCTTCATTTCCAATTATGTTTTTGAAATTTTTGGTCACTAACCAATCTTGAATATGATGAAACATTTCCTGGTTCTTATTGGAAAATATTTCATATAGTAAATAATATTGATAATATCAAGTTTGAATAAAACCCATGTTTGAACTGAAACCACTTTTAAGGAATTTATAAAAGTTGTTTTCTTCTAAATCAGATGTATGGAAAAAAGGTTGGAGAAAAGCTTTTTCCAAATTGACTATTTGTTCTTTTGTTAAAGGCATTGTAGAAATATCTTCGATCGAGGAAACATATCTCTTTTCACAAACGAATGGATTCAATTGAGTTAGTAAATTGAAGGATTTGTACAAATATTAAATTAATACAAATATTTGTTCACCACTTCATTTTCGTTGTAAATATTTCAGTAAGAATATGTTAGATACTTGTGACCCAGATATGTCCATGATTCACTAATTTTCTAGCTCCAAGTATGGTGGGAGCTATACCCAATCGAAATAGAATATTATTCAAATGCATTTCAAGTAATTGCAATAGGACCTGGCCCGTTGGTCCTTTGGTTCTTCTAGCAATACAAACATATTTCAACAAATGTTCTCAGATATAACCTGTCTCCATTCACTTCATATCAGCTCAGCCTGGAGTTTCCAGTATATCCATCCTTACCCTCCTCTCATGTAAACTACGATCTACTAGTATATGTTATCAAATTTATATCTATAAAGATAGATGGATCATCAACCTCCAATTTTTTTTCCATCTACCATAGTAGACCCACTAATTAATATATGATTGGGGGCCCTTTTAACTCAGTGTTAGAGTAACGCCATGGTAAGGCGTAAGTCATTGGTTCAAGTTCGAAAAAGTGCTAACGTTTCCCATAAAGAAATAAGGCCTGAGTGTTTATTTCTATTACATAGATAGAAATATTTTCACCTAAATATGAAAATGACAACATATCAGATCTAGTCCGATTTTTTATTATCTTCTTTTATGGGCGAATGACGGGAATTGAACTCGCATAGGAATTTAACTTGGCTACGTGTATAATTATCTTGGTTGTTTTCACAATGATAAATTTTTTTCTTTCGGAAGTCCTTGAATTTTTTTTGGCTCTCTATTCACAAAGCAATCCTCTTTAGCCATAGACACAAAGCAGTCCTCTTTAACCATAGCCACATAGTGGTCCTCTTTAGCCATAGCCGCAGAGCAGTCCTTGTTGTCGTCATCATTTTTACTTTTTCTAAAAGGTAAGGGGGATCTACCTAAATAGAATGAAAAATAAGAAATAATAAGTCAATTGTACAATGTTTCATTAATACATGAATTGTTGGTTCTCGTACGTTTTTTAGTGTCTCTACAAATTGTGTTATGATTTGTGAGTAAATGACGATGATTGTTTGTATTTACATGAGTAATGTGTGTGTTAACAATGAACCAATAACTATGTTCTAAGTATGATAACTGAATAAAAAAATTTCAAAAAAAGGCCAAAGACAACATTGATAGAGAGAGGAGTAATCAACGTTTTACAAAAGGGCTAAATAGGAAGTGATGTTATCATGATTGAGACCTATATGAATTTTTCTAAGCAAGCTATGTCTGAATTGGTATATCCATTATACAATTTTGTCTTGTGTTACCTATTTTTGGTAAAGGATTACCCTTTGTGTGTTAATTTTTATATAAGAAGTGAATTTCTCCATGCATTATTGAATGATAAATGAGAGTATTGTGTATTATATATGTTATTTTATTTTTAATTTTTAATTTTGATGAATGGAGATTCCAAGAAAAGGTACTGTAAGAAAAAAGAAAGAATCATGATGGATGTTTATTGTATATTTCCATCATATCCAATTTGTTGGCATTATGATGCATGTGTTGTCCTTGATGGAAAATCACATGTAACAGAACAATTATATGGTAACTAGATGAGTTCAGAGATCATCTCAAAGGTGACAATGTGATGGAACAAGATAACAGAATGATGGGATAGAGGTTTGCAGGTCATAAACATAAGTTTGGTGAAGGTGAATATTTGAAGATCTGTACATGAGTTCATCAAGGATAAGTTGCGTAGACACGCAGGTATGAAGAAACAAAGTCACGTACATGCTGGAACACTAATTTATTAATACCAAGGGTCTTTACCATGGTATTAGCCCCCAATATTGAACACAGTAACGTTTATTTGATCGCATCCAAGATCACCACTAACAATAGTGTGGTTTTGGCTCATGGTATTAGATAAGGCTCTAACTATAGAAGGAGGTGAAGATCAAAGTGATAATTGTGCATGAGTAAGGGTTTTTGATGAATACTTCAATTTGAAGTATATTTGCATGTTAAGGGCTACATTTGACAAGTTGATTTGAAATAATAATGCACTAGTGAATACAATGATTGATCAGGATCATGAGACCTGAAATGAATTTCCATTGTATGATCTGCTCATGGTTTGACTAGATCTAAGTATTGACGCATGTATGTATCTCTGAATGTTATGATCTGGGTCTTTCTGAACTTATGAAGAGTTGCACAATTTTAGGTCAAAATTTGCAGATTTGTATGTAGGTTTGCCTCGATAAATTCAAGTATACATGCAGGTTGGGTTTATTAAAGTCATGTACATAAAGGAAGGGTTTTCTTTTGATAAATAACTAATTAATCTGATCAGTGTTGTCGTATCTCTATTGTCTGTAAATGATGCCTTCATGTTGATTTGGGTTGAGTGATAATGTCTGAAGTAGAACTATTTTAATAATGATGTTGAAATTAGTTTCATGTTGATTGGTTGAAAAGAATCTTGATGCTGCTAACTATATGAGGGTTCAGAGATCTGTAAGCTAACAAAATATTTCAGAATGTCTCTGTCCAAATTCTGTGACTGATTCAAAGTAACAGTTTTCAGAACTGAGTATATTGAGATATGTATACATATTTTTCTATAGAAAAGCACATATACAGGTGGGTTTCCTTAAGTGATGTATTGTATACATTTTATTTTATGAATGATCAGGGTTGAAGTTGATTCATTATGTTGATGTAGTAGTCTGGGTTCAGTTATGATATTTTGGTTACAATGATCTCATTGTTATGTATGAATTGAGTTGGTGATTGGTTAAGTGACTATTTGCTTCAGTGTTTGGTTCAGTATTTGAGTGGTTCAATGATTAATTGGTTCAGTGGTTGTTTTCAAGAATTGAATAAATGTTTTGGGTATAGTAATCTGTTTCACTTTTTATATGATGTTAAATGTTTCAACATGAATTATTTGATGGAAAATGGTCTACAATTTGTGATGTATTGAAGCAGGTGGATCCAGTGTGAAAATTTATGAAACGTAGTCCACGGATGGTACTAAGGGTTGGAGCCTTCCGTGAGGAAGTCGAAGCTTCGTGCTAGTAGTAGTTGGTAATAAGGTCAGGGGGTTGAATCTCCCTTCCAATGGGTGCTGGTAAACGAGATCAGGGGCTTGGAGCTCCCTTCCAAAAGGTATTGGAGAACGAGTGAAGGTTGTAGCCTTCAACAAGTGGGTTCTTGCGTACTAGAATGATTCTGTACCAGTACAAGAATGTAAGAAGTTTTTGATAATAATGAAATTGAAGACTGAGATGACAACAACAATGGTTTTCTCCCACATTGGGTTTCCACCTTAAATCCTGGTGTTCATATGTGTTTCTTATGTGTGATGCTTTATTATATTCCTTATGCACATGTCTACTTCTTATCAAATGTCCAATTAATCTCTGATATTCTAGTTTAAGTTAAACAAATAAATAATTAGCTGAATTATAAAGTTTAATGGGCATACTCTAGTTTCCTTTATTATAGTAGTGTACATATGCTAGTTGGCTTCAGTAAATTCACATACAGAATTCAAAAAAGAAAAATAAAATGTTATTATGAGTTTTTTAAATATTGATTCACCCCCCCCCCCCCCCTCTTAGTATTTTTCCCAGCAATTGGTATGAAAGCAGGTCCTTCAGAATAAGCTTAATCACTTGAAGGAAGATCTATCAAGATGAGCAATCAATATGGAACAACATCTATCAGACCACCAATCTTCAACAGAAGAAATTTACTTTCCTAGGAGATAAGAACAAGATCCTATCTACAGTCTCTTGGAGAATATGTATGGTCAATTGTTGAAGGAGGTTACTAGTATCCAGCCACAATTCCCACAGATGTAGAAGAAAAGAATAAATATAAAACCAATGAAAAAGTTATCAATTCCTTATTGGGAAGCCTGACAAAATCATAGTTTTTCAAAGTTATGTACTTAAATTCAACAAAGAAGATATGGGATAAAATCATCCAAAGCTATGAAGGAGATTACAAGTTAAAACTGCTAAACTCCAAATTCTTAGAATTCAATATGAAACTCTCAGAATGCATAATGATGAAAGCGTTGCAAGTTTATTTCTACATATAGATGAGATTTTAAACTGCATGAGAAATTTGGGTGAAGAAATAAAAGAACCAACTTTAGTAGAGAAAATATTAATATCTATAACTCCTAAATTTGAGTCAAAAGTATTTGCCATTGAAGAGAAACAAGATCTGTAGACTCTTATTGTTGTTCAACTTCACTGAATCCTGACTGCTTTTGAAATGAGAAAAGGAGGTCGCTTAGAAATCAAAGAAGCCAAATTTAAAGCAACTACAGGAGGAAAGGAAAAGGAAGAACACAAGGAATCGTGTTATATATCCGGAGAAGATGAAGTGAAATTTGTAAATAAGCTTCAACTTGGCACCAGAGGGTTTAGAGGTTTGCTTCCTTTCAAGTGATTTTCTTGTGGCAGAGTTGGTCATTATGCTCACAAGTGCCCTTATAAAGAAAACCATGAAAAGGGGAAGGATATTGCAAAAGGGAATAGGAAACGATTTGACAACAGGAAAATTTATTATACTCATGAAGATAGTGATGGTTTGTCAAATAGTGAAGAAGAAGAATCTGATCAAGATCCTAAACTACTCATGTCAATTGAAAGAAGCACTAATGTGTTTGATGATAAATTTGTGGATGCTTTAGAGGAAAAATATGTTTCTGAAGAAATTACTCAACTTAAAATATTCGTAGAAGAAAAAGAAGTAGCCATAGATACCTTAAAGAATTAACTCATAGATTAGGAGAATCATAATGAGAAGTTAGAATGTGAAATAGTAAGTCTAAGAAAGGAACCTGAGAAAATAAAAACACTAAATCTTAGATTTGCTAAAGGATCTGAAACCTTAGAATAAATTATCAAGTTTCAACGCTCTCCTCTTATGAAGATAGGCCTTGGATACAATGGAGAAACATCAAAGATAGAAAAATCCTCAGCCACAACCGGAAGCTATCTAAATGCAACAAAATCCAGTCAGTAAGGCTTTAGCCTTCAACACAAGAATAAAGATACTTCATAGGTAAATCATGTCCACTCTAATCCAAGGATGAACAATAACATAAGCATCAGTCAAAAGGTAAAAAACACCAGAAGATCCTACAATCTTAGAAATATCTACTTTAATGGACAATGTTTCTCATGTCATAATTTTGGTCAGAAGGTTACTCAATGTGTTGCATACAAAACCATCATGATAAGATACGCAAGAAAACAAAGGAATGAGACAAGAATCAAGAAGAAACCCTACAACAATTTCTCACCTCTTAAAGATGAAATCGAATGCTCATTTTACAATAAATTTGGACATGAGGAATCTGAATGTAGGAGAAAATTACAACCAACATCACAAAAGGAGAAAATATCAGCAAATTATAAGGTATTGAAAAGGAAGGAATTAGAATCAGAAAGTTGTGGCATATCATTGTTTGCAAAAGGACAAGAAATTCAATGGTACATTGACAGCGGATGCTCAAAACACATGACATGTGATAAAGATAAACTCATTTCATAAAATGCATTAGAGAAAGAAAAGAATGTTACTTTTGGAAATAACTCATGTGTCATCATTAAGGGCAAATGATCTGTTTTTCTAAAAGAAAAGGTTAAAGCTGGTAATGTTATGTATGTTGATGGATTAAAGCATAACTTGTTAAGTGTTAGCCAAATGTGTGATAAAGGAAATGAGGTTGTCTTTAGATCAAAAGAATGTGTGGTTCGTGAACTTAGCACGGGTAAGACCATAATAAAGGGAACAAGAAATCCAAGTAATATGTATATATTGAAAGGTGGCCAAGAACAATGTTACTTAGGAAAAGCAGAGGAAAAATTATTATGGCACAAAAGGTTGGTACTTCTAAGCTTCTCTCAACTACACAAATAAAGCAAGATCAAAGCTGTTCATGATCTTCCCAACATCACCTTGCCAGAAAGTACCATATGCAAGTCATGTCAATTCGGTAAGCAAACTAGGCTTCAATTCCATGCCAAAGAAGGATCATCAAATAATCCTCTTGAACTTATACGTACTGATTTATGTGGGCCGGTGAGGAAAAATTCACCTCAAGGAGAATAATAATATATCTTATTTATTTATGACTTTTCTAGAATGTGCTGGATCGGTTTATTGAAACACAAAGATGAAGCATTTGATAAATTCAAATTTTTCAAAGCATTTGTTGAAAATGAGTTAGATATAAAAATCAAATGTCTCAGATCTGACTGAGGAGGAGAATACATGTCAGATGAATTCCTTGACTTATGTGAATAAAATGGCATAAAAATACAATTCTCTATAGCCAGAACTCATCAACAAAATGGTGTGGTAGAAAGAATGAACATAACAGTTCAAAAAATGGCTCTTGCTATGCATGATGAATCTATAACTCCTGACACCTTTTGGGGTGAAGAAACACATACAACAGTAAATATTATCAACAAGACTCATATTAATGTAAACATTTGGTATGGTAAGCCTCCTACGGTAAAGCATTTTAGAGTTTTTGGAAGTACATGTTTCATAAAAACTAATGAAAAAAAACTTGGTAAGTTTGAATCTAGGACATATGAAGGAATTATTCTTAGTTACTCATCAAGAAGAAAAGGATATAAATGTTAAAATAATAGACTTCGTAAAATTGTTGAATGTATTTATGTTGTAGATTGATGAATCATACATAGATCCCAAAAAGGTAACAACAACTGAAGAGGATGATGATGATGAATTCTTTCCCACATCAAATCAAAATGATATAGAAGAAGAAATCAACAAAGAAACAAAAGAAGACACAACTGATAAATAAAAGGCTTCATCCAGGTATGTCCAAAAGAATCATACATAAACTCAAATTCTAGGAGAAAAGGGATTTGGGGTACAAACAAGAACATCTATTGTAGGTTCTCTTAGTTATCTAGATTTATTATCCACCATTGAACCACAAAATGTAAATCGAGCTAGTAAAGATGAATGTTGGGTTAAGGCCATGGATGAAGAACTTGATAAAATTGAAAATAATAATACATGGGAATTGGTTCCAAGGCCTCATGATAAAAATTTATTGGGATAAAATGAATATTCAAAAATAATTTGAATGAAAATGGAGAAGTCATTAGAAAAAAATCTATACTTGTTTGTAAAGGTTATGCTCAACAAGAAGGTATAGAATTTGAAGAAACATTTGCATCCATAGCCAGACTTGAAGCCATAAGAATGTTTATTTCATTTTCAAGTTTTCATGATTTCAAAGTTTATCAAATGGATGTAAAATCTTCATTCCTTAATGGAGATCTAGAAGAAGAAGTATATATTGAACAACCAAAAGGATTCATTTTTGAGAAAGATGAAAACCTTGTATGAAAACTCAAAAAGGCTTTATATGGACTAAAACAAGCCCCATGGGCATGGTATTATCGTCTTAACAAGTATCTTCAACAACAAGGTTTTACAAAAGGATCCGTAGACAACAACCTGTACACAAAAATTGAGAATGATAAATGGCTAATTATTGTTGTCTATGTTGATGATATCATATTTTGGAGTAATGAAGAATCCATTAGTCAAAAATTTTATTTTGTCATGCATAAATAATTTGAAATGTCTTTACTTGGGGTACTAACATATTTTCTTGGTTTACAAGTGCAACAAGAAAAAGATGGCATCTTTCTCTCACAAAAAAGATATCTCAAACATATTCTGAAGAAGTATGGGATGGAAGATTGCAAACCAGTATGCACTCCAATGATGACAGGATGTAGCCTTAGTTCACATGATGAATCTCCCACAGTAAACAACCCAGAATACATGTCTATAATTGGAAGTCTACTTTATCTAACAAGTACTAGACTAGATATCCTGCATGTAGTTGGGATCGTTGGACGTTTCCAAGAAAATCCAAAGGAAACACATCTTCGGGCAGTTAAGAGAGTATTCAAATATCTCCAAGAAACACAAGACTTTGTCTTATGGTATCCTAAAGATGCATAACTTACCCTTCATGCATACATAGATGCGTACTAGGTTGGAAATGTTGATGACCGTAAAAGCACTAATAGAGGTGCATTTTTCATGGGGGCCCAATTGGTATCTCGGTTCAACAAGAAACAAAGTTCTATTTCCTTATTTACAACAGAAGCAGAATATCGGGCTGTTGCATCTTGCTGCACACAAACCCTTTGGATGATGAAAACAATACAAGGTATTCAAATCAAATGTTCTCTAGCCATCTCCATCATATGTGATAATAAAAGTGTCATGAGTATTTTGAAAAATCCTATTATGCATTCCAAGACCAAACACATTCCTATTAAGTATCATTTTCTATGAGAACTAGTGCTTGAAAAAAAGGTTAAATTAGAGTATGTTCCCTCCAAAGAACAAGTTGTTGATATATTTACTAAACCTCTTCCAAGAGAAGCATTTGAATATCTAAGACAGAAACTGGGAGTTGTCTTTGCCTCATTTTGTTGTTAATCAAGTCTTCTCATTCTACAAGTGAAAATTCAAAAGTTTGCTTTCTGTACGTGGGTTTCATGAAGTATATATGCGTATATACGTGATTTTCTATTCAGACAAGTGCGTATACTTATTTGATCAAAAAAACTGGGTCCAACTCAAGAATAGTCTATGATATGATTTTGTCTATTATGTATTGTTAAAAAGTTGATTACAGTTTGCAGATGTTTCTTATAACTGGTTTTGAGCACTAGGAGTTGGTTCAATTTGTCATTTACACTTTTTTTGATTAATGAATATACTTTGATGCATGAATTGATGATCCAACAAAAAGAAGATAACATAGGTTCAGGGGGATTTTTAGCCTTGCTAATGCATTGTTGGAATTATGTATAAGGCATTGTTGAAGATTTTCAAATGGATGATGCATTTTCATATATGGAGATCATATATATGTTTACATGATGGTGATGATGCTATCTTGGATGTCACTTTTTTTGCATTATTCTCTATCATGATGAACCCTCAATATTAAGGTTATTTTGGTTAGTTGTACATTTAATGTAAACATTATATGGAGTCCTATGATGTAATTATTCAATGATACTATGTAAACCCACTTGGTTGGGTAATTGAGTCATATATGTAATCCCATGTTGGTGAGTTACTCGTATGTAGCCCCACTTAGTTGGGTGGTTTATGTAAGGTATTTTTTAGCTATGCCATAGGGTCATGTATTTTAAAGACGTCTGAAACATCCGCATATACTCAGGGGGAGCATTGTTCCATCCTTTGCCCTTGATGTCAAAGTGGGAGACTAGCCTAGTGTTTGAATGTGGTATTTTTCAAGGTTAGTGTTTGAATGTGGTATCTTTCAATTATCTTTAGGTTAAGGTGATCAAACACCAACATGGTTGTCATCAAGTCGAAAGGGGGAGATTTTTGGCATTATGATGCATGTGTTATCCTTGATGACAACTCACTTGTAATAGAAAAAGTATATGGTAACTAGATGAGTTCAAAGATCAGCTCAAAGGTGAAAGAGTGATGGAACATGATAACAAAATGATGGGATAGAGGTTTGCAAGTCAGATACAAAATTTTGATGAAGGTAGATATTTAAAGATCTATATGTGGGTTCGTCAATGCCAAGTCGTGTACATGTTGGCACACTAATTTATTAATACCAAGGACCTTTAACATGGTATTAGCCCAAAATATTGAGCGCAGTAACAGTTATTTGATCTCGTCCAAGATTACCACGATCACTAGTGTGGTTTTGGCTCATGGTATTGGCTAAGGATCTAACTATATAAGAAGGTTAAGATCAAGGTGTTGAGTGTGCATGAGTAAGGGTTTTTGATAAATACTTCAATCTAAAGTATATTTGCATGGTAAGGGCTATATTTGACAAGTTGATCTGAAATAAAAATGCACTGATGAATATAATGATGGATCAGGATCATGAGACCTGAAATGACTTTCCATTGTATGATATGCTCATGGATTTACTAGATTTAAGTATTGACACATGTATTTATCTCTGAATGTTATGATCTAGGTATTTCTGAAGTTTTGAAGAGATGCATAATTTAAGGTCAAAATTTGCAGATATGTATGCAGGCTGGCCTTGGTAAAGTCACGTATACATGCGGGTTGGTTTTATTAAAGTCACATACATAAATGAAGGGTTTTATGTTGATAAAAAACTGATCAATCTGATCAATACTGTTGTACCTCTGATGTCTGTCAATGATGTCTTCATGTTGATCTGGGTTGAGTGATAATTTCTTAAATAGAATTGTTTGAATAATGAAGTTGAAATTATTTTCATGTTGATTAGTTGAAAAGAATCTTGATGCTGCTAACTGTATGAGGGTTCAGAGATTTGTAAGCTAAAAAAATATTTCAGAATGTCTTTGTCCAAATTATGTGACTGATTCAAAGTAATAGTTTTCAGAACTGAGTATATTGAGATTTGTATATAGGTTGCTCTATAGAAAAGCACGTATACACGCAGGTTTCCTTAAGTGAAGTAGCGTATACATTTTGTTTTATGAATGATCAAGGTTGCATTTGATTCAATATGTTGATGCAATATTTTGGGTTTAGTTCTGATATTTTGGTTACATTGATCTCATTGTTTTGTATGAATTGAGTAGGTAATTGGTTAAGTGATTGTTTGCTTCAGTGGTTGGTTCATTATTTGAGTGGTTTAGTGGTTTTTTTCAAGAATTGAATGAATTTTTTGGGTTCAGTAATATGTTTCAGTTTTTATATGGCATTAAAGAGTTCAACATGAAATATTTGATGGAAAATGGTCTACAAGATGTGATGTATTGAAGTAGGTGGATCCAGTGTGAAAATTTATGAAACGTGGTCCATAGATGGTGTTGAGGGTTGGAGCCTTCAATGAGGAAGTCGAAGCTTCCTGCCAGTAGTAGTTGGTAATCAGATTAGGGGGTTGAAGCTTCCTTCTAGTGGGTGTTGGTAAACGATATTAGGGGGTTGGAGCTCCCTTCCAATAGGAGCTGGAGAATGAGTGAAGGTTTTACCCTTCAACAGGTGGGTTCCTGCATATTAGCATGAGTCTGCACCAATAGAAGAATGTAAGAAGTTTTTTATAATAATAGAATTGAAAACTGAGACGACCAAAATAGTGGTTTTCTCCCACATTAGGTTTCCACCTTAAATGTTGATGTTCATGTGTGTTGCTTATGTGTGATGCTTTATTATGTTCTTTCTGCACATCTTTACTTCTTATTGAATGTCTGATAAATATATGATATTCTGGGTTAAGTTAAACAGATAAAGAATTAGTTGAATTATAAAGTTTATTAGGCATGCGCTAGTTTCCTTTATTATAGTCGCGTACATATGCTATTTGGCTTTAGTAAAGTCACAACATAATTCAAAAAAGAAAAATTAAATGTTATTGTGACCTTTTTAATGATCCAAGATCTTTTTCTTAATGATGCATTGAGAATTACATGTAGCGAAGCATGTCAACCATAAAAACTTTAAAAGGCACATAAGCAAAGAGAAGAGGAACATAAAAATATGAAAATGTGACATAAGGAATTGATTACAGAGTTCGTCCAAATTGGAATACATCTCTGAGCCCTACTCAACAGTGGAGAGGCCTTCATTCATTAAGTGGCAAGAAGAAGAATAATTACACGTAAAATTACTTAAAAACACCTTTATACCTCCAATTTGGAAAATGGTTGAAAAATGGAGAGCTTTGATGCAGAAACCGACATCATCGTTGAGTTACTGTCACAGAGAGGTGTAAAATCGACATAAAATTTGTCCAAAACTGACACTCGCAAGTTCTGCATCCCAGGGAATATTTTTGATGCTCCTCAATATTCCCTAGGCATGGTTCGACCCCTCTGGCCCACTCGTGGTTCCACTCCTGCTCCTAGCTCTGCTTGGGTGCACTATCAAAATGAGAGTTTATATAAATTTCTGGGTGGAGTGTAGAAAGTACCTTTGCCGACGCATTGGTTAAAATAGAATTTGGTTGAGGAGGAGTCGGGGGATCAAATCTTGCTCCTCCCATTTTGGACGTTCGTTATAATTTTATGTGGGTAGTGGGTGGGCCACTCCATGTGGCCCGACCCAAACGCATCCCATATCTGTGTATATGGTTGGTAACGTTTTGTTTTGGGACCGCTCGCTCAGGGGTCGGCCACGTGGGTCGGGCAGGTTCGAGCCTCGCTGGTCCCATTCTCTATGTCGCCTTTGGTGGTAATACGATGGTGTGGGCAGTGCACCAGTATGATATATGGTTCCGTTGCGAAAGTTCTGGGGTGGTGGGATTGACAACCAACTCCCCAACTATTTATAATATGTATTATAGTTATCGAGTGGCGGGGTTGGTGGCCCGCCACCTCATTTATTTTTATTTTTAAGAGGAATTGGCTATTTTCAAATTTTTCGAAATAAGGGTTTTTGGGAAATTTAAAGAGGCCACAATTTCACCCGCTCTCGTGTGCTGGGTTTCCTGTCGATTGAAGGTGAAATTGTGGGATATTTAAACCTAACCCACTGCCCAACTTTGACTGCGACTTTGAATTGCTCTAACTTCTCCATACGAGCTCAGATTGGAGATCTGGTTGCACCTTTGGGATTAGGGCAACGGGTACTTCAATCTGAACCTGGTTCGAGAGAAATCCAACCACTTTGAATCTTGACCATTTCTAAGCCCTCTTGGTCTCTTGAGGGTGTCTGGAGCCACCTGGATCAATCCTCCCCACTGAGGAGATTTTGGACCACCAAAAGCAATAACACATCCAACACACTACTTGCATCCTCACCAAACCATACTTTCAATCATCTGCACGCAAATCTGGTGCATCCTTTTCAATCATATACAAACCATACATGACTCAATCAACCCCACACTTTCCAAGAGTTTATAACACACTTTTTGGTCAAGGATTACATAATAGAAACCAATACTTCATCTAATCATAAGGAAGGCCAAAAATATCATTGTTGCATTTCGAAGCAATGGAAGACATCATCACTTTTACATTGATTTGCAACACATGATTTACAAACTGTGGACATATCAAACTAATACCTCTAAAAAAACCATCTTTTACTTAATAACGTAAATGGGTCATCTCCCTGTTGTGGATTTGCTTGTGGAATATCTTCAACGACTGGATTCTTCATG
The DNA here is from genome assembly GCA_034641835.2 of Pinus albicaulis. Lineage (NCBI taxonomy): Eukaryota > Viridiplantae > Streptophyta > Pinopsida > Pinales > Pinaceae > Pinus > Pinus albicaulis. The sequence goes on from JAXQQM020068456.1 coordinate 104,545, forward strand.
GTTTCTTTTTGGGCCTGAAGTTTTTTACATGTAGATTTACGGTGTTCATCCCTGTGGCAATGATTCTTCCTCTTCCAGACTTTTCGGATCGTCTTGGAACACTTCCTCATGATGTGCCTCTGATAAATGTTCATGGATCCCTCACTGTCGCTGGAATGTGATGAGGCACTGTCGTCATCTGTTTTGGAGCATTCCCCAACCTCCTTCCTGACATACCGAAGTCCTGCATGATGGATTAATTCCTCTACTTTGATGGGGTTTATGATTCCTTGGTCATTAATGCCAAGGCCCTATCCTTGGTTCCCCATTTTCTTTAACAGTTTGGATCTGATACCTATAGTATGTTTTTTGAAAGTAGCAAAATCATCATCATGAAAAGTATATGAAATCAAAGAATCACTTTTGACCTCAAGGGGGTTATGCTGCAGCTTTTCCAAGGCCTCGTCCTTAGCTTGCAACTAGCATAGCAATATTTGTTTCTCCTTTTCTGCTTCATGTAGGAGTCTCCTTAGCTCAATATTCTCTGCTTGAATGCTTTGGTTTATCTCCATTAGTTCTTCGAGCCATGTTGCATTGGGCGACCTTTTATTTTTTGGTACATTATTTATTGAAATTGTTGTTTCATCGCCTGAATATGAACCAAAATCGATGGGTCCATATGTTGCGATTTCAAGAGCTGCAATCCTACTTTCGTCACCGAAATATCATCCCAAGTCAATTGGTCTACCTCGTGCAACTCCCGCAGCTGTGACCTTCTCATCTTCCTATGATTCATACTTTTCATCTTGTTGCATGGTGGCAACTCTCTTCTACCTCTCCTTTCTTTCATCCCTCTTAGGTCTCATCTAAGGGTGCAGTTTCTAGCAATTCTCTTCGTTGTGTCCCTCTTTCTCACAATGGGTATAAGAGGGCTTTTCTCCTCTTCTCTTTGTTGTTGCAGTTATTTATGGGTTGTCATTTTGTTCATGTGTCTCCCTAATTTCAAGATGCATGGCCTTCACACTGGTCTCATCAATGGTAGTAGGCTCAAACAATAATAATGAATGCCTTATGTAACCATGTAGAGAACTGATATACTTAGTTACAATCTCCAGTGAATGTAATGAAATGTCTAAGTTCAATTCTTGTTTTCTAAATTCTTCAGTGAAGTTTTGCACATTTTGGCCTTTGCCTTGCTTTAGGTGTTGCCATTCCATTAATGCCTTGTTCTTATAGCCCAATGGGTAAAACTGATTTTTCAATGCAGAAACAAAATTTGACCATGAGGAGAGAAGGTCACCCAAATTGTTGATGCCTTGCAATTTTCTCTCCCACCAAATGAGGGTGGTGCCACCCAGTCGAAGGGATGCCAACTGAATATTTTCTCATCTTTCTTGATCTGTCGAATCCGGTAGTAGAGCTCAATCTGTCTAATCCAATTGTTGAGAATTTTCGCATTAGATCTTCCTGTATGCATAGTGTTAGCACTCAAATCTACCTCAGGCTGAAATGAAGTAAAACTCAAGGCTACATCAAACCACGCTCAGCCTCGTAGCTAGCCCTACGAGGACAGGAGAGGGCTCTCTCCGTCAATCTCGAGAAAATAAGCAATAGGATGCGAGATGACTTACAATAAGAACTAATTTTAGGCTAGTAAAGAGATAGGTATGTTTGATTTTTGATTTTTTGGGTTTTCGCTGGAGTAATGGGAAAACAGATTTTGGGTCCGGGGATAAGGTCAGACCTTTGCAGAGTTCAAGCTGGGGCGAGGTAGGTGATGATCTTGATGCTTTAAATTGGTTTTATGGATAGATTAGACCGACGAGGAGCTGAAGAGGGAAAAGAAGAACTTGGATCCTCTCCAAACAGCTGAAAACATATAGAACTAACTGAATTCAAAGGCCAAGCACTGTAAACAACGGATTCAACCTTATTTCACTCATTCAACTTAGTTCAAAAGCATAATGAAAGGATGGCATACATTAAACATGAAGAAACTTACAGTAAACAAAGAAGAAACACCATCAAGAACAGAACACCACAAGGATCCCAACAAGTGCCGCAAAACCCCTGATCTTTCCTTAGCCAAAATATGAAAAGTATGTACAATGGTATCAAAAGTATCCCAAGAGTCCAACCTGTAGAATGCCTCAGAAATTACAATATATAGATCACTCTAACACCTTTCCCCACCTCTAGGGGTCGAATTCCCTCTTCAGGGATCAGTTTCAACCAATTCTAATCATGGAACTAAAATCTAGGCAGCTAACAACTTGCCTCTAAAAGAGTGGAAACTGATCCATTACATGATTTTTTACTCATTTGAGAGTGAATCTTCTAGAAGAGATAAAAACAAGCCAAAGTTACATACCAAACATGAATTTACATCATAACAACCCAAAAATTCTACCCATAAGCAAAACTGGTCCATAATAGGCGAAATACTGAGCTGGCAGCTGAAAACTCAGAAAAACCTCTAGGTGGGTCGCTCCTAAACTGCGTGGGTCGCTCATGTTCCAGGCTGATTTTGAGGTAGCTCCCGACATCCAAATTGAGCTCATGATAGCTCGTTGGAAAGCCCTGGATGTCTACTTTCCAACCCAAGTGGAATTTCTGAATTTGGAGTTGATTTGACCCTCCAAAACCTCATTCTCCCAGAGGTACTTCTTGCTGGTGCAAAAGGTGGCAGTAAGGTGGTTTTCATGGTGTTTTTGAGCTGTTTGACCATCCAGATTTTGTTGAAATGCTAAGTTGACTTCAGAGGATGCATAATTAACCATGACAAATCCAAAAATGTAAAAATATCCTCCAGAAAGTGTCTCAAAAAAATGCGAGCGCATGAGCGCGCGACCCACGTAGCTGCAAAACCTGTTTTTTAGACCAAAAATTTGAAAATGACAAAATTTTCTCCGAATTTGCCCAAATTCGGAGCGGAGGTCCTCCATCATGTGTCTTGCCCAGTCAATGAAACCTCGGCCAAAATCCGAAGTGGATTAGGCCTTTTCCGCCGTCGAAGTGCCTTGCGCAACCTCCTCTTCATGATCCTCATCCTCGCTTTGCAAACATGCATGCGAGCCCAGTAATGGCCTTTCATGTGGCGAAGCATGTCTTTGTCTCGGTTGGCCTTCGCCAACAACTTCTCTAGATGTATATTCACCCGCGTGAGTACAGTATCTCTGTCAGCTGGTGTCATGTCACCGGGCCTCTTTCGATTCCACTGCCTGTCCTCACGGATTTGGCGCACCTCATAAAATGTGAGCTCATCCTCGAGCTGTTTGTTGCGCTACTCCAAATAGTTAATCACCCACTGAGCCTTCTGCAATTGGTCTTTCAGCTGGTCATTCTCGGCCCTTTGCTCCTGGATGACCTCCCTCAGCTTCGAGCTAGGAGAGCCCGTATCAACATCAATGACTGTCATATCGGTGTCCCGGCCTCCTGATGGGCCCTCATCATGCATGGGCCTCTTGCCTCTGTCTTGTACCTGTACCTGCACTGGAGAAGAAAGCGAGACCCTTTCCACATCATGTGGAGAAAATACTCGCCGTGTCGATGAAGTCGACAGGACCCCTTCCACCTCACGTGGAGATAGTACCCGCCGTGATGCTGCAACAAAGCTCTGTGGCCTCTCTGATATGCTACCACTACTGGCGCACTGCTATGCTCCATCTCAGTGCATCAACCTCAACGATTGAGTCACTGTCCCACTCCTGCTCATACTCTGACTCTGTCTCTGACATGGTTCTGAACAAGTTATGGGCACTATGTATACTGATATGAATGCAGTGAAAGCAAAATTAGGATGTATGTTTTAACACCCAACCAATATTCCACCGCCAAAATACCATCAAGGAATCAAATTATGGATAAAATCTCTGTTTCAAATGGACTGAAAAGGCACCATCCCTGTTTTGAATGCAAATGACATTTTTACCAAATAGGAGCAGGCAACCTTCAAAAGTTTGGACACATCTAGTTAAAGGAGAGCATGGTATTAACAGTGATATGTCTGTCTATGAGAAATGACCATAGAGATTTCAATGGACCATTTGAAACAAAGACATGAGCCACTCACTACAACATAGGCAATGTAATTCATTACAACATGGGAAACATGATTTATTACAACATGGGCAACAATAGCAGTGGTATAATGGGTATGAGAGCGAATGGATTTTGATGTTATATGGAAGGCTGACCATATCACTGTCTTAAGATAACAAACACGCTCTTGCCACCATTCATTTTCATTTCAACCCTGAAAACAATAATATTATAACAATGGGGTTTTAAATCCTTCATTTGCATATTAGAAACCACCCATGATGACACAAATATGTTTGAAAACTCCAAGTGATTGATGAAAACCTGTTTTGAAGGCAACTGGAGTCGATTCCGAGCCAATCTGGGCGCTCAAACTCAATTCCAAAACTCTGTGTCTGCGTGGGTCTCGCAGGCTCTGTTTGGGTCGCGCAGCCCAGGTGGGTCGCGCACCTGCAAACCCACAGTGCTGAACTGAGTCTGCGTTGGTCGCGCAGCCCAGGTGGGTCGCTCTGCCTCAAGTTGGGTCGCGCAGCCCAAAAACTCTGTCTACGCCACATAGTGCATTTTTCAAGAAGCTTTTCGAGGCCTTCCCGGTGTCCAAATCGGGCGTGTGATAGCTCGTTGGAAAGATATTGGAGTCTAATTTCCAAAAAAAGTGGAATTATGCAATTTGGATTCCATTTAACCTGTCAAAAACCAAATCTCCCAACACTAGTCAAAATGAGCAGAATGAGGCTGCCTCAAGGCAGAGCGCTGTTGCAATCAACTTTTGAAGGTCTTCCTCAACTCCAAAGTGAGCTCATGATAGCTCATTGGAAATTTATTTCTGTCTAGTTATCATTTGACTCATCAACAAAGTCATTTGGCCAAACATGCTATGAGAAAACTTGATTTTCCCAAGGTCACTTCAGAGGTGCATTCAATTCTCCTGAGGCAACGGTATTTTTGACATTTCTTCAAAACCATGATACCTGTGTAAAACGTGAAAGAGGTTTTTCTTCCTAGGCATGTTGTGAACAAAAACCTCTCTCAGTTTCCAAAATTTCATCTTTGATTGCTCTGAAACATCTTTTGAGTGAAACTTACCCCGATGTGTGAAACAAGGAATTTTGTCGAAATGAAGCGAAACGAAGGGGGTAAGGGGCTTCTAAATTCTTGGGGAAATTTTGGGAAGTAGGGAGGGATGTTAGGAATCAGGGGGAAGTGGAATCACAGAGATTGAGTGAGAGGAAGGGGTCCAAAAGGGAAAAACACAGGCCTAGCCTAGGAAATTGCCAAGTTTTGGCTAGAAACTAGGGTTTGTGCAAAAATGAGGAATTTGGGGGATCTCAGTGATGGGAAGTGTCTAATAAGGTGAATTAAATATAGGGGAAGGTGTGTTAACATCAGGATACAAGTTTTTCTGACGATTTGACCATCCAAGAGGAATTACCTCCAAAACCCTAGGAGAGGGAAATGGACCTTACCAAGGCACAACTGAAGCATGAACAAGCTGTGAAATGACTCAATGGAACTTGACATGATGATGAAAACCCTCTGAATGATGATACACTCAGCTGAATGGTGACATGGACTGACATTTGGACAACTTTGGAAAGAGTGAGAACAAACCCTAGACCTAATGCCTAGTGAGCAAATTTTGCTTGAAAACTCTTTGAAATGACAAAATTTGACCTTGACAACTTAAAATCACTTTGAAAGAGCATGTTTGATCACTGGAGGAAGGCTGCAAAGGCTGACTCTAACATTGGCTCCAATGGGGATGGTAGCTCCTTGGAGGTGCCAAGAACGGCAGATCTTTGGGAGAGCAGACCAGTGCATTCATCCATTGGGCGATGGAATCAAAAACTCAAACTGAAATGCATGACTGAAAACTGATGACTTGACGACACAAATTGACTCTCACTCAACTAAAAACTGACTCAATACTTAAACACAACCGACAAACTGGAAAAGATGCTCAAAGTAGAGCTTATTCAATACAACCTACTCTAATTGTACTTTACACCACCCGATCAACTGTAATGGAATAGCCAATGCAACCATGCAAGCATGCTGGCTGCTGTTTGATTTCTTCCCAAATGCTTGCTTATGAACAACGAGAAACAACTACTGACAGGAAACTCCCATGGAAACTTTGAACCAAGTGGACTGTTGATAAACTTGCAAAGCATAAATCGACTGGATGACTGCAAGAATACTGTGAAAGGATCTTCATAAACATAGCTCTGGTCCAGATAATCTCCATACCTTAAAAATTTTCTCACCTCTATGCTGTCTTTCTTTGGTGATTGCAGCAAGCTGTCAAAAGGATCCTGAAATTCATGAAAAACCAAACTCTGTTGCTGATTCCAAACTGAACAAAAGTCACCTTCATCAATCTCCTCATATGAATGGAAATCTTGACATGTGCTACGCAATGAACAATCTGTTAAACAAGACAATGAAGGTGATCTTTGAACAAGATTATCACCAAGATTCTTTTCGGGCACATGGTTAGCTAATGAAGCAGAATTTTTATAACAAACATCATCTAACACACGAGCAATGGGATCATCAAAAATTTGAGAAGAGTGCTGTAATGTATCCATTGAAACTGTATGACCTCCTTCTGGCTGTTCATCTTTTCCTTGAGATATATTATGAAGATGCTGCCTTATAAACTGAAATGCTTCGAAACAAAAGGGTATAGAATCTTCTTGCATCATTAAATCCTGTACTTCAGCTCCCATACCTTCATCTGTAATCGGATCCTCAATTTCATTTGTTGGCTGCAAATCTGATGCTACAAGCTGTTCTTTTGAAGATTTACCATGCAATTTTTCTCTCAAAAACTGAAATGATTCAAAACATAAAGGTACGGAGTCACCTTGAATCATTAAATCATGTGTGCCCACTTCCAAATCTTCAGCTGCAACTTGACAATCAATGACTTTTGGGGGCTGCAAATCTGAATATGAGAAGTTTTGAACAAGGCTTTCATTGCCCTCTAGATGGTCCAAATCAAGGCTTGTTGACGTTTGATTTCTGATTGCATGAAAGTTATCTCTAATGAACTGAAACGAATCAAAACACAAAGGCAAAGATCCTTCACTTACATCAAAATTTTCTGCACTTTCCTCATCATTGCCATAGCTGATATGCATCGGTTGATCACTGTACTCGAGCTGTTGAAAGTGAACTTCCTCCTCGCACAAGCTAGCTGCTGATTTGTCTGCAAGATTAGATTCTTTTTGGAGAACATAATCATCATCATACTGATCAAACTGAGGCAATTCATCATCAAACATACACATCATATCAACAGCTCTCTCTTCTTCACACTGATCTATAAAACAATCACTATGACAACTGGGATCAGAAACAAAATGTTTTGGATCAACAACTTGTTCTTGAATGTCATTTTCATTTTTTGCAGTCATTTTCCGCACCATCTCTTCTACTGTGTTTACGAAAAGATCAAGATTTTCCTCTGAAAGTGTCAGCTGCTCTAAAACATTCTTCTTTTCTTCTTCCTTCAACCTTGCCCTCAAGATCAGCAAATGAGCCTCTACATTCACTGCCTTGTTCTGCATCTCGTGAAGTGTTGCAATATTCTTTTCTCTCAGCTGAAACCCCATTTCCGGATCAAAGGCACCCGGGTAGTGCAAGAGAGCAGATCTAGGAGAAGGTCTTATATCAGCTGGCATCGAAAAATATACTTGGTTAAATCTAGCAGAAAATTGTTGTACTGTCTCCCCTGGCAATCTTTTCAGCTGGTTATACTCCTCTATAATCAACAAAAAGTTCTGTCCGATCATCCACCTGTCAAGGAAAACTTTGACAAACTGCTGGAAATCTGTGATGCTCACATCAGGCAGGGCTTTGAACCAACTCTTCACTTGGCCTTTCAAAGAAAGAGCAAAAAGCCTAATACTAACATCTTCATCATCAACTTCAAAAAGATCTAGAAAAGTCTCAACATTCTGCACATGTTGCTCAGCATTGACATTGTTACATTCACCATCAAATCTTGGTAGATATAGGTCATAATTTGCAGGAAAAGTATGAAGAACAGAAGGCAAAACAAGAGGTTTATACCGATCTGGAATTTTACAAGGTGTAGGGGCATGTACAAGCGCTGTGGGATCAGCTTGATTTTCTTGCTCATCACTCTGTAGAGAGTCATCATAAGATGTGGGAAAAGTAAGAAGGCCAGGATCAAAGGGAAACTCAGTATTTACACTCTTTGAAGAGGTCGAGTGAAGATTTTGATGACCTTTCTCATACAACAAACTTTGAAAAACTTTCAGGATAGCTTCAAGACCAGCAAAGAAGTAATTTACGAGAAAGCAGATTAGATCCTGAATACCATTCCACTTTAGATACCTGAACTTTGTGTAAGATCCTTCCATTTTCTCAGAGAAAGAGTCAGTCCTCCAGACTTCAAATTGGAGTCACCAGGTGAATGATTTCAGCCTTCTTATGTCTGATCGTTGTCCACCATCAACCATCAGATATGATCTTGATACATATACTGGGGGAATTCGCAAATCAAGGGACACATTCACAAGCTAAACCGGAGATCGACTGAAGCAGCTTTTATCTACTATGCACTCGCAGAGCAATGTGCAGTTCGAAGGCTACCTGGCGTGACTTCAGACTCCGTCTATAGCAAGCAAATGTTTTGAGTTTTTTCCCCAGTATGGTCGCCACTATGTTAGCACTCAAATCTACCTCAGGCTGAAATGAAGTAAAACTCAAGGCTACATCAAACCACGCTCAGCCTCGTAGCTAGCCCTACGAGGACAGGAGAGGGCTCTCTCCGTCAATCTCGAGAAAATATGCAATAGGATGTGAGATGACTTACAATAAGAACTAATTTTAGGCTAGTAAAGAGATAGGTATGTTTGATTTTTGATTTTTGGGGTTTTCGCTGGAGTAATGGGAAAACAAATTTTGGGTCCGGGGATAAGGTCAGACCTTTGCAGAGTTCAAGCTGGGGCGAGGTAGGTGATGATCTTGATGCTTTAAATTGGTTTTATGGATAGATTAGACCGACGAGGAGCTGAAGAGGGCAAAGAAGAACTTGGATCCTCTCCAAACAGCTGAAAACATATAGAACTAACTGAATTCAAAGGCCAAGCACCGTAAACAATGGATTCAACCTTATTCACTCATTCAATTTAGTTCAGAAGCATAATGAAAGGATGGCATACATTAAACATGAAGAAACTTACAGTAAACAAAGAAGAAACACCATCAAGAACAGAACACCACAAGGATCCCAACAAGTGCCGCAAAACCCCCGATCTTTCCTTAGCCAAAATATGAAAAGTATGTACAATAGTATCAAAAGTATCCCAAGAGTCCAACCTCTCCAACCTCTGAAAATGATTGAGAAATTACAATATATAGATCACTCTAACACCTTTCCTCACCTCTAGGGGTCGAATTCCCTCTTCAGGGATCAGTTTCAACCAATTCTATTCATGGAACTACAATCTAGGCAGCTAACAACTTGCCTCTAAAAGAGTGGAAACTGATCCATTACATGATTTTTTACTCTTTTGAGAGTGAATCTTCTAGAAGAGATAAAAACAAGCCAAAGTTACATACCAAACATGAATTTACATCATAACAACCCAAAAATTCTATCCATAGGCAAAACTGGTCCAAAATAGGCGAAATACTGAGCTGGCAGCTGAAAACTCAAAAAAATCTCTAGGTGGGTCGCTCCTGAACTGCGTGGGTCGCTCATGTTGCAGGCTGATTTTGAGGTAGCTCCTGACATCCAAATTGAGCTCATGATAGCTCGTTGGAAAGCCCTAGATGTCTACTTTCCAACCCAAGTGGAATTTCGGAATTTGGAGTTGATGTGACCCTTCAAAACCTCATTCTCCCAGAGGTACTTCCTGCTGGTGCAAAAGGTGGCAGCAAGGTGGTTTTCATGGTGTTTTTGAGCTGTTTGACCATCCAGATTTTGTTGAAATGCTAAGTTGACTTCAGAGGATGCATAATTAACCATGAAAAATCCAAAAATGTAAAAATCTCCTCCAACAAGTGTCTCAAAAAAAAGCGAGCGCATGAGCGCGCGACCCACGTAGCTGCAAAACCTGTTTTTTAGACCAAAAATTTGAAAATGACAAAATTTTCTCCGAATTTGCCCAAATTCGGAGCGGAGGTCCTCCATCATGTGTCTTGCCCAATCAATGAAGCCTCGGCCAAAATCCGAATTGGATTAGGCCTTTTCCGCCGTCGAAGTGCCTTGCGCAACCTCCTCTTCATGATCCTCATCCTCGCTTTGCAAACATGCATGCGAGCCCAGTAATGGCCTTTCATGTGGGCGAAGCATGTCTTTGTCTCGGTTGGCCTTCGCCAACAACTTCTCCGAGATGGATGTTCACATGTGTGAGCTCGGTATCTCATCGAGTCGGTGTCATGTCCCGCGGGCCTCTTTCGATTCCTTCTGTCTGTCTTCACGGATTCGGCGCAACTCATAATATGTGAGCTCATCCTCAAAGCCGTTTGTTGTCGTTTGCTCCAAATAGTTAATCACCCACTTGAGCCTTACGCAACTAATCTTTCGTCTGGTCATTCTCGTCGCCTTCGGCTCCGGACGCGACCTCCCTCGAAGCTTCGAGCTAGGAGAGCCGTATCAACATCAATGATTTGCTCATATCGGTGTCCGGGCCTCCGATGGGCCCTCATCATGCATGGGCCTCTTGCCTGCTGTCTTGTACACGTGCACCTTTGGAGAAGAAAGCGAGACCCTTTCCACATCATGTGGAGAAAATACTCGCCGTGTCGATGAAAGTCGGCGAGGACCCCTTCCACCTCACGTGGAGATAGTACCCGCCAGTGATCTTTGCAACAAAGCTACGTGGCCTCTACGATATGCTACCACCTACGCGGCGCATCTGCTATGCTCCATCTGCGGTGCATCAACCTCAACGATTGAGTCACTGTCCCACTCCTGCTCATACTACGACTCTGTCTACGACATGGTTCTAAACAAGTTATGGGCACTATGTATATCTTGATATGAATGCGGTGAAAGCAAAATTAGGATGTATGTTTTAACACCCAACCAATATTCCACCGCCAAAAATACCATCAAGGAATCAAATTATGGATAAAATCTACTGTTTCAAATGGGTCGAAAAAGGCACCATCCCTTTTTTGAATGCAAATGACATTTTTACCAAAATAGGAAGCGAGGCAACCTTCAAAAGTTTGGACACATCTAGTTAAAGGAGAGCATGGTATTAACGAGTGATATGTCTGCATCTATGAGAAATGACCATAGAGATTTCAATGGACCATTTGAAACAAAGACATGAGCCACTCACTACAACATAGGCAATGTAATTCATTACAACATGGGCAACATGATTTATTACAACATGGGCAACAATAGCGATGGTATAATGGGTATGAGAGCGAATGGATTTTGATGTTATATGGAAAGTGACCATATCACTTTGTCTTAAGATAACAAACACGCTCTTGCCACCATTCATTTTCATTTCAACCACTGAAAACAATAATATTATAACGGTGGGGTTTTAAATCCTTCATTTGCATATTAGAAACCACCCATGATGACACAAATATGTTTGAAAACTCCAAGTGATTGATGAAAACTTGTTTTGAAGGCAAGCGTGAGTCGATTCCGAACCAACTGGGCGCTCAAACTCAATTCCAAAACTACGTGATCTGCGTGGGTCGCGCGGGCTGCTGTGGGTCGCGCAGCCCGAGTGGGTCGCGCACACTGCAAACCCACGGTGCTGAACTAACTCTGCGTGGGTCGCACGCTGGCCCGTGTGGGTCGCTCTTCCTCAACTTAGGGTCGCGCACCTGCAAACCTCCGTCCACATAGTGCATTTTTCGAGAAGCTTTTTCGAGGCCTTCGGTGTCCAGATCGGGCGTGTGATAGCTCGTTGGAAAGATATTGGAGTCTACTTTCCAACACAAGTGGAATTATGCAATTTGGATTCAATTTACCCTGTCAGAAACCAAATCTCCCAACACTAGTCAAAATGACGCAGAATGAAGACTGCCTCAAGGCGGACAGCTATTGTTGCAATCAACTTTTGAAGGTCTTCCTCAACTCCAAATTGAGCTCATGATAGCTCATTGGAAAGGTCTTTCTGTCTAGTTGTCATTTGACGCATCAAGAAAATCATTTGGCCAACCATGCTAGGAGAAATCTTGATTTTCCGAAGGTCACTTTAGAGGTGCATTCAATTCTATTGAGGCGAGCGGTATTTTTGACATTTCTTCAAAACCATGATACCTGTAAAAAAGTGAAAGAGGTTTTTCTTCCTAGGCATGTTGTGAACAAAAGCCTCTCTCAGTTTCCCAAATTTCATCTTTGATTGCTCTGAAACATCTTTTGAGTGAAACTTACCGATGTGTGAAACGAGAAAATTTGTCGAAATGAAGCGAAATGAAGGGGATAAAGGGCTTCTAAATTCTTGGGGAAATTTTGGGAAGTAGGGAGGGATGTTAGGAAGCAGGGGGAAGTGGAATCACGAGAGATTGAGTGAGGGGAAAGGGTCCAAAAGGGAAAAACACTGAGCCTAGCCTAGGAAATTGCCAAGTTTTGGCTAGAAACCTAGGGTTTGTGCAAAAAATGAGGAATTTGGGGGATCTCGGTGATGGGAAGTGTCTAATAAGGTGAATTAAATATAGGGGAAGGTGTGTTAACATCAGGATACAAGTTTTTCGACGATTTATGACCATCCAAGAGGAATTACCTCCAAAACCCTAGGAGAGGGAAATGGACCTTACCAAGGCACAAGCTTGAAGCATGAACAAGGCTGTGAAATGACTCAATGGAACTTGACATGATGATGAAAACCCTCTGAATGATGATACACTACAGCTGAATGGTGACATGGACTGACATTTGGACAACTTTGGAAAGAGTGAGAACAAACCCTAGACCTAATGCCTAGTGAGCAAATTTTGCTTGAAAACTCTTTCGAAATGACAAAATTTGACCTTGACAACTTAAAATCACTTTGAAAGAGCATGTTTGATCACTGGAGGAAAAGGCTGCAAAGGCTGACTCTAACACATAGGAACGTCAAAACTTTACATCTAGTTTAAGGAAATTTTTCTTAGATGTATGCCTATGACGTCCGCGAGAATGATGAGAAGAAGAAGAGGAACTATCAATAGAAGATGGAGAGGGAGGGGGCTCTTCTCCACCATCTCCATGGTTTACCGACCCGTGGTCATCTACATATTTCTTCTCGGACTTGACAAGTATTTTCATACTCCGCAAAAAATTTGTCTACTTTCTCTGCCATGTTGTAGAATTCCTTGTGGTAATTCCGCTCTTCTTCCCCAACTAGCTTCCACATCTTCCATGTTTCTTCTTCGTGGTGCACATCCGCTTCAAGATCAAATGACTTAAGCTTTCCTTCACCTATTTGCAAGTTGTTTACGGTTAGCATATACTCATGGAATTCACATCGATAAAGACCTGCTATGATACCACTTGATTTATGATCTTTTGCTTAACGATGCATTAAGAATTACATGTAACGAAGCATGTCAACCATAAAAAATTTAAAATGCACATAAGCAAAAGGGAATAGGAACATAAAAACATGAAAATACAACAAAAAGGAATTGATTACGGAGTTCGTCCAATTTGGACTACGTCTCCCGAGTTCCCTACTCAACAATGGGGGATGCCTTCATTCATTAAGTGGCAAGAAGAAGAAGAAGTACACTTAAAATTACATAAAAAAACCCTTAAAATTACATAAAAACACCCTTATGCCTCCAATATGTAAAAATGGATGAAAAATGGAGAGCTCTAATGCGAAACGATCATCACCATTGAGTTTCATGTCACGGAGAGGTGTAGAATCAATGTAAAATATGTCCAAAATTGACATTGGCAAGTTACGCACCCCAAGGGAATCTTTTTGATGCTCCTCAATATTCCCTCGGGCATGGTTACGCCCCTTTGACCCACTTTTGGTTCCACTCTTGCTCCTAGCTCTACTTGGGTGCACTATGAAAATGAGAGTTTATATAAATTTATGGGCGGAGTGTAACGCCCTCTCTTTCAATTTTATTTTAATTTTAATTTAATTAATTTAATTTATTTTTCTTTATGAACACCTCTAAATGGGTTACTAGTATTTTTGCTATACTTAGTATCTCTACACTAACATTTATTGCTCATACTTCGACTTTATTTATAAGTTAATTTGAACTTAGTTATAATTTTCCCCTTAAGGAAATAATTCTTCTCCTTAATGCGACGGAGACGAGAGGACTACACATACTTGCCTTCATTCGTTTGTGAAAATTTAGTTCCATAGTTATTTTTTAATCCACAATTTCCTATTCAATTTAAGGCATCACGATCTTACCTTCACCCAATATATAATTATGACTAATTACAACATTTCCATTTCAATAATCCACTACAATTTACTAGGTTCCACTTTATATTTTTTTTAACATAAAAATTTGATTATAAAGTGCACTTTCTACTAGACTTAGTTCAAAGTGTTAATTAACTAAACTTTAGAACTTCCTTATTGTAATGTAACGTATAGAGTATTTCCATACCCATTTTCTCATTATCATGGTTTCATATCACTCTATGACTTTTTAATTCATTTTAATGGTTTTCGGTAATGTACATGCGGTAGATGGGAGCTATCCCTCATACGTCTATCCATCATTTATTCTTTTTAAATCCCAATGTAGTTTCTAGCATTATTGAAAAATAACTATACTGATAGTATGTACATGAAATCAGATCTCAATTGAGCTCATTTATTTGGTAGTTGAGAGTTAACGCTACTCACGAAGATCCGGGTCGTCAAGCCCCATCCCATCCGAGTATTGGGAAATTAAATCTGGTTTAATACCCCTCGTACCCCATCACATGGGTCTCGTACACCATCACATAGGTCTTTCGATGGAATCCCTGCCAAAACCGAGGAACCCAAATCTACGCTCCAATTTGATACACGTGGAAGATGCGGATTTATCCTCGATTGGGTTTTTTACGCCTCCATAAATGTCTCTTGGTTTTCACAAGGGTTCCATTCCTTGGTTTATTTTCAATGTAAGTCATTTGGTTATCTAGTTTATGTCTTTACAAAAGAATGCTCTCGAGTTGTAGCCAAGCGCTATTGAACCCTACATACTATGCACCACGACCGGGGATTCAATATGCTACACACATCTGCGATGTTTTCAATTTATAGGGTAACTCACGGTATTTCTATTATCCTTTTTGTTTTTCTTCATTTTGACTTCTGGTTTTACGACTTCAATTTACCAAATACTAATTTATGTTTTCAATTTGCCTACGTTTCGACATCAACGACGACATCAAGCTTTCCACAAAGATCTCACAAGTAAGTCTTCGCTTTTTTTGTTCATTTAGAAACCGTATTCGTTTATTGAATATCCTCTAGACCCGTTTAATGGGCCATACGTTTGGGTTTGCCTCATCATGTTATTCAACTCTTTCGATAGGATTTTGATTATATGCCATTCGTAATGGAGTATACGTTTATCCTTTTTTTTTAAAGTCGGAGGGTTAAGCTGGTATAATAGTTTAACTTGTGGGAAGCCCACGCTTTTCCATAGTGCAAGGTTCTTCTATCACTCTTACCTTCCATGATCTTATTGAAATTGCGAAATATTATTTGTGGAATCGTCTAATTCATTGATTGTAACCATGTTTTCATGATTCTATTTCTTTTCGAAAAATGCTGCTATTACTTCTTAGCATCAACTATTCAATGAATCCTTTCAACTATCGTTTTCTTTTTTCAAAACTATATGATATGTTTTTAAATTCCTTTTCGAGCAATACACTAATTTCTCATTTTTTTCTTAATTGAGGGCTCGATAGATTTAGGAATACACGATCGTATGACACATTCCAATGCTACAACGTCTCGACTATTTGGCCATCGTGTTCACACTTGACAATGCCTTTGGGTAGGTTATCGATAATTACGATCTTCCCGGTCCTTTGAATAATATTGCCGTCCTTTAATTTCGAGCAAGAGTTCCATAAATCTACAGTTTTTTTTCTCGTTACATGTATACTTGTTCCTGTAATTTGTTTCAAATAATGGTTCTCTCTTAACTCACTTTTTACTAGATGCTTATTACTTCTATGTTTAATACTAACCCAATTTCCTTGTTTGTTTCTGGACTTACAAGCTTTGTATGGATCCTAATCCAAAAGGAAATGGAAATTAACTGTGTTTGTAATAACCATTCCAGTTTTCCTTTAGTGATATATTTAGAAAATGTTTAAATATATGTAACGGTGGATTTGTTTATATGCAGGTAAGTAGAATGACACCTCGAATGCTACTAATCTCATTCCCACTTCTATATTCTAGTCTATAGTCTTTAATTTGTGACTCTACTTCGCACATGTCGGATTTTCGAAACGATGAGTTTCTTGTATGCTCCTACGATTACCCATCTCTAGATTCTTTTTCTGTTTTATAGGAAAGGGTTAAATTGGACACTCATGTGTAATTTTCATAGTTTCATTGTGTAATTATTTACCGGACATTTCATAAACTTCTACTCCTATTTATGAACATTTTTTTACATTCTATGAAATATATTTAGAGACTCACAAAGTAAAATTTATATAGAAATAGAACAATGTTTATATATGTATTAAGTACTTTCGAGTGATTTACGTTGAAATGTAATTCTTCCTAGCAAAATTGTCGATCTTTTCGGTTGCTTTTTACGTGTATTATTAGGTTATGTTTCGAAACTATGTATAAGTTATAGGTACAATACGTATAGAACATATATATGTGTGTGTGTGTGTATGTGTATGTGTTCTGTTTGTAGATTGTACCTATAACTATTCACAATTCTATGTACAATGCAAAATTACGAAGTCCACTTCTCAATAAGATAGTATGGTATAATTGGTATTACGTATAAAACTTGAAATATTCAATTATATTTAAATACCGAAAATTACATATGTTCTATAAGTTAATTTTATACGAGATAAAATCATGTTTTATACGAGTATATAGAGCCAACATACCATTATGTAGGTAAAGTTTAATATTTTTTATTAGACAGTATGATAAATTTGAGATAGTCAACATTTTTAATATACACATATTCTACTGTTCGAGACAAGTTTATTCATCTCCTTTCTTTATGATATGCATAAATTCATACGGTATATGATACAATAACTAATTTAGGGTACAATGTATGAGTTGATCATGCATGTACATTTCATTCTTCTTTTAAATAATTCTACGGTGCGATTTAAGCATGTCTCCATAAATTTACAAATTCTATCTTTTTTCTTTCTCTTGCTAATACGAGAATATTTAACTGTACAATATCATATATTTTAAGATATAAGAATATGTAAATATATCTCGTTTTATTTTCTATATATATAACTTGCTATTTAGAATTTGTTTTCCTATAACTACACAATTTTCTACCGACAGATAATAAAACAACTAAATCTACGACATGTCAGTTTCCTATGAGGTACCTAACCTCGGATCTAGACCCATCGTTAGGGTTTATGACATTTTCGAGAGTTAGTCTTCACGAGCATATCCGTACAACTATGTAGATTTTACTATTGCTTATAGTAAGTATCTATTAAATGTACAAACCAATAACAGATAACAATACTTATAATTTTTCAAGTTTCTAACACATAATTAAACACAAAATTTCTTTGCATTTTTAACATGGCTATCTTTCCCACTTTCATAAATCACCACAACAACATAATTTAAGTCAAAGGCCTTTACAAATTAGCTGTGCGTACCAATTAGTTTTCACTAGTTGCCTCCCAACCTTAGAGCTCTTTCTCTACGGGTCACTCCCCAAAGCGAGAGACCTTTTCCTCCAGTGATAGACAAACCCTTTGTCATCCCGAAATAGCTTATTAAAGCTTTGCTTTCACCTAGGCTATTTCCCTTAGCGTATCAATTAATTCGGGATGTTGTATTCTGTTGGCCTAGGATTTCCCTTTGTTTTCTTCCACAAAGGTACTCTTAAAGCTAGCTTTTCCGCTTTTCCAACTTTATTCCACCTCTTCCCAATCATTTTCCTCTTTATTGGGGTAATTAGATATTTATCTCCAAATATAATTTTAATATCTTACTTTATTCCTTCCAAGGATTTTTGGAAGTCTCGGAAAATCTTACACCTTATCCATCCTCATGGATTGGGTTCTCAGATCTCAAATCTCAATCTAGTCATTACACATAATTTTTCCATTTTATTTTATTAATTTAAAATAATAAAATAAATTCACATAAATGTTTTTCCATTGGGGCCCCACTTTGTACCCTTTTGGACTTGTTCAAATGTCAACTAAAAGCATAACAAACTAGGGGATATTACATATTCCCCCTCTAAAAAAACAAACATCGTCCTCGGCGTTAACAAAATAAATAACAAAATCACTTGTTTAAACAGGGATGGATATTTTTCCATCATATCAGCCTCTCGCTCCCAAGTAGCCTCTTCGGGTGCAAAGTGCCTTCACTACACTTTCACCTCGGCCACTGTCCCAGGTTCTAGAGCTCAATTTCTTCCCGCGCCAAGATTCATAAGTGGCTTTGGAAGGAATTCCCTCTTACAGTTCCACATCGTATCACATTCCAAATCAATAGCACGAGTAGGATCATGCACATATTTTTTTTAATAACGAAACATGAAAATACATCATGAACCTTAATGTGAATGGGTAAATCCAACTGATATGCAGCATTTGGTCCAACTCTTTCCGGTACTTCAAAAGGTCCAGAAAGTAACGTAGGGGCTAGTTTTGCACAGTTTTCCGGTGTGCAAAGTACTCTTCTTAGGCTTAATCCTTAGATACACATGGTCACCCACACTAAATTCTCTGTGTTTGTCTGCATAAACTTTTTTGCTTTCGTCTTGTGCTATTTTGATGTTTTGTTGAATTTTCTTCGCAATTCTCTCCATTTCCTGTAAAGCTTCGGTCCAAGTATTAATTTATCTTCGGAGTTGACTCCAACTTAGAAGGGGTATGGCACTTTTCTGCCATATAGTGCTTCAAAAGGACTCATCTTTATGGAAGCTTGGTAGCTATTGTTATAGGAAAATTTAGCTAAATGTAGGTAGTCTTCCCATTTTTGTTGGCCTATCCATGACATACATCCTTAACATATCTTCTAAAATTTAGTTTTTTTCTTTCTGTTTGGCCATCGGTTTGAGGGGTGATAGGAAATATCGAAATTTAATTTAGTTCCCATACCTCCAAACAAACTCCTCCAAAATCTTTGCAGTTGAACTTTTCATCTCTATCCGAAATGATCATCTTAGGAATACCATGCAATTTTACAATCTCCTTCATGAAGACATTGGCTACTTGAGTCAGTACCAAATGTTGACTATACGGGTATAAAGTGAGCAGCCTTAGTCAAAGTATCAACGTGCAACCATGATAGAGTCATTTTGGTATTTGGTCCTTGGTAAACCGAGTAATAAAATCCATGGAAAAAAGTCTCCCACTTCCATTATGGGATGGGTAAAGGGATTCAACATCCCGATCTGGATGCTCGATGTTCAACCTTTACCTGTTGGCATTCTATACATCTAGCCAAATAATTTTCCACATCCTTTCTCATTCCGAGCCATAAGCAGATTCTTTCTTAAAGTTGAAAGTAACCTCGGTATCTAGGATGACCGAGATGGGGTATTTTATGGTACTCATCCAAAAATTTCTTTCTTTAAAGAGTCCACTTCGAGAATGTATAATCTATCTCTATAACAAATTAATCCTCTTTGGTTCTCTATATACCATTTCATTTCTTTTTTTAGCATTTGGGGACTAAAGTTTTTCATAGTTTTGGTCTTTTATCACCACTTCTTGTATTAGTCCTTCTAGGTCAAAGTTGGCACTACTCCCAACATTACTCACACTTTGCCAAACATTTACTCGCTAATGCATTTGCAATTTTGTTTTTCTTACTCTTTAATATGTTTGATCTCCATGTCAAACTCACTAAGGAAGGATAGCCACCCGGCTTGCCTAACATTAAAATATGTTTGAGTGAAGAAATACTTTAGGTCGATATGATCAGTCATTAGCACAAACATTTTTCCCTAAAAAGTAATGTCTCCACATCTTTAGAGCGTGTATTACGGCAACTAGTTCTAAATCATAAACGCTATAATTTTTGTTCATGTTTCTTGAGTTTTTCTAGATTCATAGGCTATAAACATAATTTTTCTTATAGGAACGCTCCTCCTAATCTTTCTCCACACGCATCCGTGCACACTAAAAATTCCCGATCCGGGTCAGCAATCTTTAAAATAGGTGCTTGTTGTAAGTTTCGGCTTTAGTTGATCAAAAGCTGCTTTTGACATTTTTCAGTCCATTCAAACTTAACTCCTTTCCTTTGTAGGGATGTAATAGGGTAAGCTAAGGCTAAGAATATCTCCACAAAACCTCCTATAATATCCTCGTCATTCCCATGAATGATCTTACAAAAGACACATCGTAGAGGTACAAGCCACTCTCTTATTGCTTTGATCTTCTTTGGGTCTCATCGATAATACTTTTTTTTGAAATTATATAACCCGGATATTGAATTTTATCTTCGAAAAAATTCACATTCACCGAACTTAGCATATAACTTGTTTTCTCCGAGTGTACTATAAAACAATTCTAAGGTGTTCCCGATGCTCAACTTCATTCTTAGAGTAAATCAAAATGTCATCAATAAAAACTAGCAAATTTGCCCAAGTATTTCATCTAAGACATTTTTCATTAAGCACATAAAAGTAGTAAGTGTCTCCACATCAACCCAAATGATAGGACCACAAATTCAATTTGTCTAAGTATTTATTTAAGACACCCGTTCTTTAAACACATAAAAGTAGCAGGGGCATTAGTGAACCCAAACGGTAGGACCACAAATTCATAGTGTCCATACCTGGTCCTAAAAGCGCTTTTACTTATATTTTCATCCTTAATTCTTAATTGATGGTAACTTGTCCTTGTATCAATTTTCGAAAAAGACTCGTTGCCCCTCTAACTTGGTCAAAGAGGTCATCTATCATAGGTAAAGGATATCTATTTTTGATTTTTCAGCTTGTTCAAATTGACGATAGTTAATACACATTCTAAAGGTACCATCTTTATTTTTTCACAAAATGCAACACTGGTGCTCCCCATGGGGATACACTTAGTCTATTGTAACCTTCGTCCAACAAACTATTGTATCCGCATTTTCAAATCCATCACTTACGGAGTACACATTTTCGTATGGGGCTCTAGGAACCAGAGTTTCTCTCGACACTAAGTCAATTGAGAAAATCAATTTCTATCCTAGAGGGCGAGATGAGGGATTTCATTCGGAAACGCGTCTTTGAATTCTCCGATAATAGGTAATGTTTCTAAAAGATTTTCTTCGCCTGTTGTCCTAATTATTCTACATGGACAGAGTACACTTGGAAACCCTTCCTAGCAATCCTTTTCAATTGAAGAGCTGAAATCTGTCTCAACGATATAGGCTTGGGTTTAACCTTTTTTACTACAACAGGTTTTCCCTCACTATTTATGCAATGTATTGTCTTGTCTAAGCAGTTTAACATGGCTTTCTGCTTTTCTAACCACTCCATTCCTACCGAAAGTACATCATAATACCCTAAAGGCGTAATATTTAGATTTAATTTTGTTTGGTATCCATTCAGATTTATGGCTATTTGGGGATAACTTATGAGTCACTTTCCGTTTTGTACAAGTAGCCATCCTGAACTAACCATGATCGCTGAAAATTTTTTCTGACTTTAAGTTACATTTTTTCTACCATTTGAGGATTGATGTAACTTAAATATGCACCTAGATCTATTAAAATAGAAACAGATTGGTCAACAATCATACCTTCTACTTCAACCATAGTGGATCGATGTTCCGCTCGACGATCTTCCGAGTAGCATCTGATTTTGGGGATGTTTCTTTCCACATCATTCTGACGTCATTTCTTCTCTCAGTACTTGTATGGTCTCGAATGTTTCTATGTGGAAAATCCCTCAATAAATGAGGTTCTTCACAACCCCAACACTTTAAAGGTTCTCTCATTTTAATAGTCCCCTCTCTTTTATTGTTTCCATTCATCTGTTTGGACCCCTGTTTGTGATTGAGTAGTTTTGATTTTCTCCCATTTTGTTGAAACTTCTTTCTTTGGTGGTTTCTCCCAAATTTCTTCGGATATTCTAGTTTTTTTTTCTTTCCACTAGAGTCACCCTTCTCTTTGTTTTTCCAATTCTTTGCTTGTTCACTTTTCGCCCTTGAATTGTTGGTAACATGACCTTGCTTTGCACACCACCTCATCCATGGTCTTGGGGTTATCAAACTCTAAATTTTCCTTGTATATAGTAGGTAGACGAGCTTTAAGAACCATTGTACCTTTGCTTTCTCCTCTCTTATATAGGGTACATAGCATAACAAATTGGTGAGTTTGGTTACGAACTCATCAATTGTAAGTTGTCCCAATCCGAGTTCGTGAAATTATTTGGCTTTATCATCATAATAACATTCATTGAGGTATCGATTTTTTGAACTTGACTTGGAAATCCTCCCAAGCAATAGTTTTTCTCATCAATGACATGCATTTTTGTTTCTTCCCACTACAAGGTAGCCTTACCTTGTAATTGATAGATAGCCAACTTGGCTCTCAAATTATTTTCATATTCGTAAACCTCGAAATTACTTTATCATATTCGAAAACCACACTTCAACATCTTCTTCCTTCTCTCCCTCATAGGAGGGAGGTTTGATTTTTCTGAATTCACCTTGCAATTCCTTGTTCCTCCTAGACTCGTTTGTCTAGAGGCATCATCTTCCTTAGAATATTCTCGAGTGATTTACTCTTCCCTTTCTCTTCCTTTCCGGAATCTTCACCTTCTTGACTATTTCGGGATCTCAAATTCTCTCTATTAATCTATCTTGCTCTTCACTTGCTAAAAGATAGCCTTTCATTGTGGTTTTTCAGTTACTCCATTTCTCTTTGCATTCGATGCAACATATCCATCAATGGAGCATTTGAATCTAGTGTATTTTTCTCCACCACCTGATCCACATATAGCTCTTTTGCTCATGGTTTACAACTGTATACTTCAACATCTGTTTCACAATACATGAAATTAAACATTAGTGAAATTTAATTTAATAAACAATTTTACAATAACATAATTTTTTTCTCGTTGTGAGCACACATTTTTTCCCCAATGTTTTAACTTGGGCTCGATACCATTTGTAACGCCTCTCTCTTCCAATTTTTTTTCTTTATGAACACCTCTAAATGGGTAACTAGTATTTTTCTATACTTAGTATTTCTACACTTACGTTTATTGCTCATACTTCGAATTTATTTATAAGTTAATATAAACTTAGTTATAATTTTCCCTCAAGGAACTAATTCTTCTCCTTAATGCAACAGAGACATAGGACTACACATAATTGCCTTTATTCGTTTGTGAAAATTTAGTTCCATAGTTATTTTTAATCTACACTTTCCTATTCAATTTAAGGCATCACGATCTTACCTTCACCCAATATATAATTATGACTAATTACAACATTTCCATTTCAATAATCCACTATAATTTACTAGGTTCCACTTTATTCCTTTTTAACATAAAACTTTGACTATAAAGTGCACTTTATACTAGACTCGGTTCAAATGTTAATTAACTAAACTTTAGAACTTCCTTATTGTAATGTAATATATAGGGTATTTCCATACCATGACTATTTAATTCATTTTAATGGTTTCTGGTAATGTACATGGAGTAGATGGGAGTTGTCCCTCATACGTCTATCCATAATTTATTCTTTTTAAATCCCAATGTAGTTTCTAGTGTTATTGACAATAACTATATCGATAGTATGTACATGAAATCAGATCTCAATACAACTCATTTATTTGGTAGGTGAGAGTTAACGCTACTCACAAAGATCTGGGTTGTTGAGCCCCATCCCATCCGATACCTGGGAAATTAAATCTTGTTTAATACCCTCGTACCCCATCACATGGGTCTTGTACACCATCACATAGGTCTTCGACGGAATCCCACCAAAACCAAGGAACCCAAATCTATGCTCCAAGTTGATACACGTGGACGATGCGATTTATCCTCGATTGGGTTTTTTTCTGCCTCCATAAATGCTCTTGGTTTTCACAAGGGTTCCATTCCTTGGTTTATTTCGATGTAAGTCATTTGGTTATCCGGTTTCGTCTTTACAAACGAATGCTCTCGAGGTTGTAGCCGAGCATCTATTGAACTCCGCATATTATGCACCCCGACCAGGGGATTCAATATGCTACGCACACTCGCAGTGTTTTCAATTTATAAGGTAACTCACGATAATTATATTATCCTTTTGGTTTTCTTCATTTCGACTTCTCGGTTTTACGATTTCAATTTACCAAATACTAATTTCTATTTTGAATTTGCCTACGTTCAACATCAACGGCGGCCTCAAGCTTTCCACGAAAGAGTCGACAAGTAAGTCTTTGCTTTTTTGTTCATTTAGAAACTATATTCATTTATTGAATATCCTCCGCACTCGTTTAATGGGCCATACGTTTGGGTTTGCCTCATCATGTTATTCAACTCTCTCGATAGAATTTCAAGTCGGAGGGTTAAATCTGGTATAATAGTTAACTTGTGGGAAGCCCACACTTTTCCATAGCGCGTAGTTCTTCTATCACTCTTACCTTCCATGATCTTATTTAAATTGCGAATATTATTTGTGGAATGGTCTAATTCACTCGATTGTAACCTTGTTTTTACGATTTCTATTTCTTCGAAAAAATCTGCTATTACTTCTTAGCATCAACTATTTAATGAATCCTTTCAACTATCGTTTTCTTTTTTCAAACTATACCACATGTTTTTTCAATTCCTTTTTGGCAAACGCTAATTTCTCATTTTTTTTCTTAATTGAGACTCGGTAGATTTAGGAATACCATGATTGTATGACGCATTCCAATGCTCGCAACGTCCCGACTATTTGGCCACCATGTTTGTACTGGACATCGCCTTTGGGTAGGATATCGATAATTACGATCTTCTCACTCATCGAATACTCTTGTTGTCCTTTAATTTCGAGCAAAGAGTTTCCATAAATCTACAGTTTGTTTTTCGTTACATGTATACTTGTTTCGTAATTTGTTTTCGATTAATGGTCCTCTCTTAACTCACTTTGTACTGATGCTTATTACTTCCATGTTTAATATTAACCCATTTTCCTTGTTGGTTTTCTGGACTTACATGTTTTTTTATGGATACTTAATCCAAAAAGGTAATGGAAATTAACTTTGTATTTGTAATAACTATTCTAGTTTTCCATTAGTGATATATTTAGAAAATGTTTAAATATATGTAATGGTGGATTTGTTTATATGCAAGTAAGTAGAATGACACCTCGTATGCTGCAATCTCATTCCCACTTCGATCTTCTGGTCTATGGTCTTTAATTTGTGACCTCGCTTTTCACATAGGTCGGATTTTTCGAAATGATAAGTTTCTTGTATGCTCCTACGAGTACACTTCTCCCGCATTCTTTTCTGTTTGATAGGAAAGGGTTAAATTCCCTAATGTGTAATTTTAATAGTTTCGTTGTGTAATTATTTGCCAAACAGTTCATAAACTTCTACTCCTATTTATGAACATTTTTCATTCTATGAAATATATTTAGAGGCTCATAAAGTACAGTTTATATATAAATAGAACAATGTTTAAATATGTATTAAGTCTTGGAGTAATTTTCGTTGAATGTAATTCTTCGTAATGGAATGGTCAATACTGGTTGCTTTTCTGTGTATTATTAGGTTTTGTTTCGGACTATATATATATGTGTGTGTGTGTGTGTGTGTGTGTGTGTTTGTGTGTGCATTGTACCTATAACTAATCACAATTCTATGTACAATGCAAAAATTCCCAAGTCCACTTTCTCAATAAGATAGTATGGTATAATTGGTATTACGTATAAAACTTGAAATATCCAATTATATTTAAATACTGTAATTACATATGTTCTATAAGTTAATGTTATATGGATATAGTCATGTTATATACGATTATATAGGCCAACATACCATTATGTAGGTATAGTTTAATATTTTTATTAGACAAAGTATGATAAATTTGAGATAGTCAACATTTTTATATACACATATTCTCTCGTTCACACAGGTTATTCATCTCCTTTACTTTATGATATGCATAAATTCATCTAGTATATGATACTATAACTAATTTAGGGTACAAAGTGTTTCGAGTTTGATCATGCATGTACATTTATTCTTCTTTTTAAATAATTCTACAAAGTGCATATTTATGCATGTCTCCAGTAAATTTACAAATTCTATCTTTTTTCTTTCTCTTGCTAATACATGAATATTTAACTGTACAATATCATATATTTTTCAGATATAAGAATATGTAAATATATCTAGTTCATTTTCTATATATATAACTTGCTATTTAGAATTTGTTTTCCAATAACTACATATGTTTTTCTACTAGCATAATAAAACAACTAAATCTATAGACCATGTCAGTTTCCTATGAGGTACCTAACCTCGGATCTAGACCCATCGTTGGGTTTTAGATATTCTAAGAGTTGGTCTTCACGAGGCATGTCTGTAAACAACAATATAGATTTTACTATTGCTTCTATAGTAAGTATCTCGTTAAATACATACTAGTAAGCATATAACAATACTTATAATTTTTTCAAGTTTCTAACACATAATTAAACTCAAAATTTCTTTGCATTTTAACATGGCTATTTTACCACTTTCATAAATCATCACAACAACATAATTTAAGTCAAATGCCTTTACAAATTAACCGTGCATACCAATTAGGTTTGACTAGTTTGCCTCCCAAACTTAGAGCTCTTTTCTCTACAGCTCACGCCCCGAGCGAGAGACCTTTTCCTCCAATGATAGACAACCCTTTGTCTATCCTGAAAACAACTTATTTAAGCTATGCTTTCCCCAGCTCTGTTTCTCTTAATCGCATCCCAGCTAATTCGGGATGTTGTATTCCCTATTGGCCTAGGATTTCCCTCTGTTTCTTCCACAAAGGAACTTTTAAAGCTAGCTTTTCCTGCTTTTCCAGCTTTATTCCACCTCTTCCCAATAATTTCCTCTTTATTGGGGTAATTAGATATTTATCTCCAAATCTAATTTTAGTATTTTACTTTATTCCTACCAAGGATTTCTAGAAGTCTGGGAAAGTCTTACACCTTATCCATCCTCATGGATTGGGTTCTTCGATCTCAAATCTCAATCTAGTCATTGCACATAATTTTTTTCCATTTTATTTTATTAATTTAAAATAATAAAATAAATTCACATAAATGTTTTCCATTGGGGTCCATCGTACCCTTTTGGACTTGTTCAAATGTCAACTAAAAGCATAGAAAATTTGGGGATATTACACAGAGTGTACAAAGTACCTCCTCGTGCGCATTGGTTAAAATAGAATTTGGTTGAGGAGAGGTCTGGGATCAAATCCCACCCCCTCACATTTTGGAAGTTTCATTATAATGTTATGTGGGTGGTGTGCGGGTCCGCTCCGTGATGGTTCGACCCAACCGCATCCCATCTCCGTGTATATGGTTGGTAACGTTTTGTTTTGGGACCACTCGCTTGGGGTCGACCACATGGGTCGTGGGTTCGACCTCTACCGCCCTGTTCTCTATGCCGGCTCCGGTCGTAATGCGATGGTGTGGGTGGTGCACCGTTATGATATATGGTTCTTGTTGCGGAAGTTTCGGTGATGGGTTGACAACTTGCCCCCCCAACCATTTATAATATGTATTATAGTTATGGAGTGGCAGGGTTGGTGGTCCCGCCACCTCATTTTTTTTTAAAAATTACTATTATTTTTTTATTTTTTAAAAGGAATTGGTTATTTTTTAATTTTTCCCAAATAAGGGTTCTTGGGAAATTTAAAGAGGCCACATTTTCGCCCACTCTTGGGTGTTGGGTTTCCTACAGTTGACGATGAAATTGTGGGATATTTAAACCTGGCCCACTTCCCCGCAAACTTTGACTTGCTCTAACTTCTCCATACGAGCTCGGATTGGAGATCCGTTCGCACCATTGGAATCGAGGGCGAAGAGCACTTTGGTTCGAGGAAAAATCATACCACTTTGAATATTGACCATTTCGAGCTCTCTTGGTCTCCTAAGGGTGTCCGGAGCCACCTGGATCATTTAAATATCGATTCACCCCCTCGTCTCTCAGTATTTTTCCCAACAATTTGTATATACCTATGAGGTTAGCTCCACAAATCCTTTTTTTCATGATAATTTTCTTCTAAAAATATTCCAATCATGTTGAAATGAAAATGCCCATAATCATAGAGATAAGTTCAAAAAAGAAGTGTCAATATAAGCCTTGACAACAACACAAAATAGTTGAGACTTTTCTTCCTACCAAGTATAGATCCATCTTAAGCGATGGATGTAGCAAGAGCTAATTTAAGAAGGATCAAAGCCCTTTGATGTGTAAACCTATTTTAGAGTGAAAATACTTGGAAAATGGATTACACATTAGCGAGATGCACCCCTTTGGTACTTTGATAACTCCATGGTTAGAATGGATGTATAGTAGTTTCATATATATATAACACTTGGATGTATACATACAATATAGGTAAAACTTAAAAATTCTAATAAACATTTGCTAGATTTGAGACAAACCAAAAAACATATATCTAAAAAAGAACCAAAATGTAAAATAATAAGAGTATTGTAGATATATATATATATATATATATATATATATATATATATTGAGCATTGAAATATTTTATTGATGACTTGCATTGTCCATATTAAAATGGTTTTTTTACTTATTAATATAATTTTTACATACACATCAATTTTTTTAAAATGACAAATGTCAATTTTCTACTAAGAATTGAATGAATTTCACATTCCCTCCTCTTATTAAAGAGTAATTGAATATTTTAACTTTCAATTATTTCTTAAAATATTAAACTAGCAATTGCACCAAATGTTGCAAAGGAAACATGTTAAGGCATAAATTAAATCGTGAGATATATAAGATCATTGAATATAAAAATTAGTAAACAAAATGTCATTAAAAAATTAGAATATAAAGAGAAATCACTTAAATTATGCCAAATTTACATATTCTATAACCTTTCCAACATAGATTTCTCTCAATCTTCAAAGATGCTCTTTCAAGTTCCAATAGCAAATATTTAATAAAAAATGTGTTTTTTTTTCAATATTGAACCATCTCCTTGATCAAAATCTTATAGTCTTTTACAACTCGCTCTTAAGGTGATTGGATTTTCCTTTTCTTGTCCTTGCTTAACTTCTTTTAGGCATTTGAACTGTCCAGTGATAGAGGAGGTTTATATTCAAAGTTGTTGTTGGTTGTTGTTTTTTTGATATTCCGGAAATGACAAATTCAAAATTTACCATCGGATGAACTACTTTGGGGAATTTAGACTTGGTTTGTGATAGAGGTGGTTTATATTCATAGTTTTTCTTCTTCTTCTTCTTCTTCTTTTGAAATGACAAATTCAAAATTCACCATTGGATGAACTACTTTGGGGAATTTAGGGATCGTTTGTGATAGAGGTAGTTTATATTCATAGTGGAAAATGAAAATTCAAAATTTACATTGGATGAACTAGTTTAAAGGAGATCTATGAAATAGATATATCAATAAAGTTAGTCAATGACATAGAAACTTTACATATTTTGATAGGAGAGAAGTGGATCTTTTTGTCGAGCATTGATTAAATAGTTATTTTAGCTAACATAACAAATTTAATTCATTTTTAATAGATACCATGGTTAACTCTTATGGTATCATCCACAATATTTCCTTTATTCAACATGATATTCTACGAGACTTGACTATGTATTTGACGAGGAAGGGGCCTATAAATAAATGCAAAAGTCCTTTTTTACGCTTTAGACAACAAAACCTATTCTGAAAAAGTGGGAAAAGGCCGTGAAGTGTACATTTGATGTTGAGATTGTTTCCTTCCACATATGTTTTGGTGCATATTTCTTTCTCCTCTCATAGTCATTTTTGACCAATTTTCAATATTTAACTCTCACTTGATCAAAATATTATAGTCTTTTACATTCTACCCTGCATATAATTTTATCATTTACCCTGCACATAAATTCAAAATGTACCCATTTCATATTTGAATTCTTTTATGATATCTATTTCCCTTAACTCAAAAATGTACCCATTTCATATTTGAATTATTTTATGATATCTATTTCCCTTTAACTGCACAAAATTCCTACAAGTTACAACTCAAGCTTGCGTACCTATTAAATAATCTTTATGTTAATTTAGATACAACCATCTTATATGCACTTTTATCGAGGAAATAATTTAAAAACTCAAGTGAAAAAATTCTAGTCTTCCTCTAATATCCATTTTATGTTAATTTAGATACAACCATCTTATATGCAATTTTACTGAGGAAATAATTTAAAACTCAAGTGAAAAAATCTCAATCTTCCTCTAATATCCATTTTCCCTAACACTGCCAAATTTATACCATTTACAGACTCAAGCTCACTTTCCCTCCCAAATTATTCTTGATCCATGAAATGATTCCAAGTTAGTTTGGTCACAACCATCTTATATGCAATCTTTCTAAGAGCATAATTTATAACTTAGGTGGTAGGGACTAAGCTACTATGTAGCACTTATTTATAGTTAATGTCAAGACCAAAAAAAGCTTTCCATCCTTTATTAATCATTTCTCAATGCTACAACTCCAATGAATCTTGTGATGAAGGTCAACTCTAAGATATTATCACAACCTCTATCTCATCTTATATCACCTTATATCAACCACCTCTCAATGACTTCATGAATAGTTCAAGTACTAATTGGGAAAGTATTGAAATAAAAGTGAAATGTTATAGTGGAGCATCAATTATCTAGAAAACAATGGTGACATCTTCTCCCTTCATAAGGAAAATGATTGACACGGAAATATTTAAGAGGAAACAAAGGCTTGGACAAAATTATTAAACCTACAAACACTAATAGGTGTTGGAAAAAATTTCTCACCAACCCGGACTTTTATCACCTAGCAAAAAATGATAGATTCTTTTAACTTCAATATGGAAAAAATGATACAAATGAATTTGTTGAAGAATAACTTAATCTCATTGAGAGCTAAAAAACACACTATAATAAAATAAATGTGAAGGATGAAGAGGATGTTGTAATAAATATTTTTATATATACAATGAAATTAAAATATAAAAGTTTCAATGTAAAGGAAGAATTTGAAAAAGGAGAAAGAATAGGTTTGGAAATTTACATATAAGTTAACTCTTTTTGAAAACGACGTCTCTTTTGGTCATCTTAATAAAAATTTTCTTACTAGTTCCTTCTCTCAAATATAATATCTCAACTATTTTCATCCTTAAGATCCAACATGATCCAACAGAAATTATCGGCACGTACATACTCGTTTATATCATGTTCTCCGAGACAGACCCCAAGGCCATTGTCCGCGATCGTCACGTATCCGTACATCCTAAATTCATGCACGAAGAAAAAAATATAAATATCATATGCTATTTTCTATTAATATCCAAGAGCTAGTCGTAGTCATAGTAGATAAAATCTCGTATACACACTATATTGTATTTAATCAAATAGAGTTACATATATACATCAAGTATTGTCTCAAGATAGGGAAGCTATCTTGGACACACAATAAGTTGGTTGAGAGAATATCTCAAACTCACACCAAACTAGGAACTTACGTT
Source organism: Pinus albicaulis (assembly GCA_034641835.2). Lineage (NCBI taxonomy): Eukaryota > Viridiplantae > Streptophyta > Pinopsida > Pinales > Pinaceae > Pinus > Pinus albicaulis. Next base: position 136,412 of record JAXQQM020068456.1, read on the forward strand.
TAGCTAACTCCTATTTAATAGGCATAGACTCTATACATAGAAAGTCACAACCGAAAGACAAGTAGGAATTACATATTCCAAACACTCCCCCTTAATGACTACTTGTCTCAATATCCATCTCACAAAATCTACAACTGGTCCTGTTTGGTAATTACACCGGTTCTGTTTGGTAATTACACTTTTGTATCTTGTTCATTCTATTGTTGATGTCCATATAAAGGAACAACCATCTACCGAAATGCATGGGTTCCCAACCACCGTAACCGCTGCTCTACTAGGAAGTCCTTCACATACATGGTTTATCCAACCTCTCGATGAAACTCCCTCCTAGATAAAAAAATTTCACCTCATGGAGTCTAAAACCAATACGGCCCACCCAAGTGTATCCATCCCGCATGACACACTCTTCTAGGGTATTAAAACTCTCCGACAGAGGGAACATATAACAAAGGGGTATGCATGCCTCTCTAGGTCTTACAACATGTACATAAAAAAATTTTAAAGACCACAACTAACAATATGTGACATGTAGATTTTGCCCCAATTACAATGTGTGACTCATACTTTACCATGATCATAAGTCTATTCCACAAAATCACACACACTCGATTGTTGTCCATCGCACTAATTGTTGCTTCTACTTTTCTCCATCTTTTGAAATTTTCTTCCACTCGCTTCAATCAATTTCTTCTAAAAACATATCCAAAGCTTGGCATCTTCATCTTGAATCTTTCCATCTTCAATTCGCTGTTGTTAGAGTGATCAGTTCTAACAAATAGCATTTACATGCTAAGTTGATCAGGGCCTCAACATGCTTCAAAAAAATAATTCAAGAAAACAATTCACTTCACCAAGCATTATGGAAGTAGACCATAATAAACCGCAACACTCCATAGCAAGCTCTTTCATAGCACATTGTTTTGAGATGCTCCATGCAATCAAACTTTCAGGTAATTCTCTCCATCGACGATCCACCGCGATCCACGCAACCAATGATCTGTCTCAATTCAGCTTCACGTGTCGACATTATCCTCTTCATGCAAATACTCCTCTTACATTCATGCTCCGCGAAGAATCCTCTCCACTTTGTTAGGATATTAGAAGGCACATAGGAAATGTTAAGAATAACTTAGTCTAGTGTGGGGATTGGGTAAAATATGTTCTTTACCATGTACATTTGTAACCTTAATCAGGTCACGATTTGTAGTGATTAAGCGGTTATCTCTCACCTCGGTATTAATGGCACTTGATCAAGTGGCTTAACATAGATTGGTCCATGATTTTTATTTAAAGAGCATGGAGAGGTCATTCTTGACCATTTATGAGAGAAACATACTGTAACTTTTCTTTTATATTTAATAAATTCACACAGTGGCCGCGTTGGCTTGGGGTGTGGGCCATTCCCTCTTTGAGGGTTGCTGTCATTATAATTATTTGATTTGTGATATGTTTGTGGCAGGTAGGTACTTTTGTTCTTGATCTACGGAACTTATCACAGCAAATTCCTACATGGTATCGAGCTATTTTGAGGGTTGTGTCATTGTTGATCAAAATCAATAGTTTATTTCCTGGAAATGCGTTTCTCGATCTACTATTTTCTGAACATTTTTGGGCTTGGAGAACTACTGGGTTGTGTCACCGGAGCGTATGTTACGATTGAGGGAACACCTTTCGTTTCATCGCGAAAAGTTTCCGGCCAAAATATATAGTTGGTCTGGAAATTATAAACATCTATTTTAGTTATATTTGTTAATAGTTTGCTTCTTTCGGTTTTTTTTGTTTATTTTATTATTAAGGTTTTATTTATTCTTTGGATCTATACCTTTTCTCGTGGCCATGCTCTTTGTTGTGCGCTCGTGCGATCTCGGCAAATCGGAAACATGAAAAAGGGATTTTTTTTTGCTACGTATGCTCTTTCACGTCTTTGTGCGATCTCGGGAAATCGGGGAAATAGTAAAAACGTGATAGTTGCCGGTCGGGGCTAAGCCGAAAATCTAAAGTCACATCGTAAGGCTTTGCATTTCATTTTTTTTTTCTCGGTTTGTTTGTGTTTTTTGTACGCAGGGGAAAAACTTACAGAAAAGGTAGAAAAAAAAAAAAAAAAAACTACCTCCTTTCATACAATATGCGTGATCCTTTTACTATCTCACTTGGCCGAGGTTAGTTTATGAGAATGAAGGTCTTGGGTTCAAGTCTCATTCTAAAGCTTCCTTTGTAATTTTTTTTTCAAAGTGGCAGATTAACTTTTTGCTCGCACTTCATCACGATTTCTTGTAACTATTCGACATCTACAACTCGGTTTTTCCAAAAGGAATAACTTCTTCATCAAGAAAGCCATTTTTTTGTTGTTTTCTTTAAGAAACGACCTATTTTGAATGTCTTTGTTGGAGTAGTTAGTTTGACTTTTCTCGGCTTTAAGTTTAAAAATAAAATGGAAAGTGCATGTCCGGTTATTCTTATGACACCCGATTATTTCCAATGGTACCTCACATGGTAGATATACTTAGAAGTAAAGGGCTTTATAAATAATACAGGACAAAAACCAAACCTTCGATGATGATAAAGGCTGTAAATGGGAAAATAAACAGATTAAGCACGAGGGTTGATAGGAATGTCCATTGCTCAAGATCTTCGATTTCATATCTGACATTGACACCTTTGATGAGGCCACAGGAAAAGCTAAAGCGCACACAGGCGTTCAAAATCAAATCAGACCCACCATCTTGAAAATGAGTTGCTACTTTGGACCCTAATAATTTCTCCTCCATTGAAGTTTTTTTTCCAAATTTAAGACCCTTAGAATTCTTTTAGAAGGTTGTAAGATCAAAAAGGACAATGGTAGCCTCATATATTGCATTCTTGTTAAGCTTAGTCCTGTACTGCAGTGTTGTTTCCGCCTTCCATTCCACTAGAGAAGCCATCATTTCTTTAGGAGCCACCTACGAATCCCTCTTTTGATGCCTTTTGTGATTCTTTAATAAGAGAACAAAAAAACTTACACCTTGGTCTTATCCTTTGCCTAGAAACGCTTCTAAGAAAGCCTTAGCAGCAACAACAACCATATCAAAGAATCCCAAGAAATGATGTCCTAAAAAATATGGTCCTAAACCAAACAAGGGCCCTAAGCGTTTCGGACGCAAAACTAAAATCAAATCACCAAAATAATAAGGAGAAAATCAAAACAAAGAGAAGAAAACTGATAAACATTGCAAATTTTGCAATCGAGTAGCCATGGGAGTCCAAATGTTTTAAGAAGATGGAAGCCTTAGAAGCGGCAATGAAGAAGCACAACATCAATTTGGAGCACTCTTCACCTTCATCTTCGGGCATGGCACTGACTGGCATGGTTGTTAAGCATCGAGATCTAGTTATGCATTAAATGTATCTTCTTCTTCTCCTTCTCATGAGTGGCTCATTGATTTTGGAGCTTCTTACCAACAGCTAAAAATAAATCCATGTTTCTTCTTTAAATGATTGTAACACCAAACATATTTATGTTGGTGATGATATATCTCTTAGTGTTATGGATATGATTATTCATCTGAATAATGATGATTCTGGCAATCATGCCTATGTGTTCCTACCTTGTCGTACAACCTTCTATACGGTGTTTATCGATAACTCATTAGATGAAAATAGTAGTCTACCTTATGATGTTGTAATCAAGGAACTCAAAGATCCTAAGCTGTATTTTAGCTACTAACATTATTGATGATTTCACACAATTTATAGGTTGTGCTTGGGTCATCATCTCTTCCCTCATTTTGTTGCTCATAATGACTGATGTGAGAAAAATTTGGCATGGTGGTCACTTAAACCCATCACTCTCTTCAAAATCTATGTAAGGAAAATATAGTCACAGGCACCACTGTGGTATCTTTTAGGGAACTGGTGTTTGCTGGATGTCGCCTGGAAAACATCATCGAGATAGTTTTGACAAACGTGCCTCTTGGCTTGCCTTCAACCACTTTGCGGCTTGTGCACGGTGATTTATGTGGTCCACTTCCTGTTGTTTCTTTCTCTGGTTGCAAGTACTTCTTAACTTTCATTGATGATTTTCCAAATGCACTTGGGTATGTTTCTTAAAACTCAAAATTGAAGTTTTTAACATGTTCTTGGCCTTTAAGGCCTTTGTTGAAAAACAATATGGACATCAAATTCTTAAGTTAAGATCGGACAATGAGAGAATATGTTAACAACAAATTTATCGGCACCACCTTGAGCATGGCATTCAATTGCAACATATTGTTCCATATACTCCCATGACAAAATGGTGTAGCTAAAAGGAAGAATCACACCTTAAAAGAAATAGCTAATTGTATGCTTGATCTAAAGGACTTGGTCTCAATTTTTGGGCAAAAGCCATTAACTATGCAAATTACATAGTAAATCACACTCCCTCTTAAGGTTTTAAAATATAACTCAGGAAAAGCTTTGAGCTCAATCGGAAACTAGATGTAGTCTTGTGTTTGTGAAGTGATGCTTGGACCCATATTCAGGATGCGAAACATAAAGCCTTAGAACATAAGAGTGAAAAACGTATTTTTGTTGGATGATACAGAAGATGTCAAAAGGATATAGACTTATTCAGCAAAATCCAAAAATATAATCATTAGAAGAGATGTAAAGTTCGGTAAATATATATGTTGTGAGCTGGTTAAATTATGCCACCTTTGGCACAAGCACAGTTCGACATATGTGCCCTGTCTCTCTCTCTCTCTTATTTTTAATAATTCTTCTAATTGAGATCATGACAGGGACTGAAATCCTCCCAATGATGAAATTATTCTACTCACCGCCCCAGATACGGTCGCTCTACTCGGGATGACGGATTCTCTGCGGTGACACGCGATCGATGACGTACACGTTCTAGGTTAGAAGAGCCTCAGCCTACCTTGTCAACTCAGATACAGAACAAGTCAGAAACCTTTGAAGAAACCTGGGTCATCACCCAGGATGAGCGCTATGAATGAAGTATCATTCCTTATTCAACAATAATACTTTGGATCTTGTTCCTCTTCGAAAGGAGAAAACTTATCCAAAGAGTCTGGAGATGGTTTTACAAAACAAAGTTTGGACCGGATGGAAAAGTGGATAGACATAAAGCTCGTCTTGTCGCTGAGTTTTCACAAGTTGAAGGCATTGACTATCTTAAAACCTTCTCACAATGCAAAATGAATTCTATTTTCTTATTCTTTCCCTTCATGCCATCATATAAGCTAGAATTCATCAATGGATATATTCAAATAACGCCTCTTGCATGGAGATTTGTGAAGAAATCTCATGGAACAACCACACAGCTTTATCCAAAAAGACTCTAGCCTTGTTTGTCGTTTTAGGAAGTCTCATGGTCTCAAACAAGCTCCTCATGCTTGGTATGCCAAAATGGATAGATTTCTCTTAGATAATGGCTTTTCTAGGTGTCATTCGGCAATGTATACACACCGAAAGTGGGTGATTCCTTCATAAATCATACATTTTTTATGTTGATGATCTTATCATACTTGGTAGTGATCCGACCATATAGTATGTGAAGTCTAGCCTCGAAAAGAAGTTTGAAATGACAAACTTAAAACACTTGCATTATTTCCTTGGTCTTGAGTCTTGTAATCAAGGAAGGCATTACCCTCTCTTAGTCCAAGTATGCACCTTGATCTTCTACACCACTTTCACATGGAATACGCAAGCTGCCCTTCTCCCTTTCGATCTAGATTCAAACTTTCGATCCATTGTAATACCCACTGAGATTGATGCTACCTTATCTGATCAACTTGTTGGTAAAATTTTGTATCTAACCCATACCGTCCGACCTTTCCTTTACTTAGTTGGTCTTGTCGCTTGTAGTTTGCACCAACCTCATGAAAGTCTAACAGAAACTTGACTAAAATAATACTTCAATATATTTGAGAATGCAGTTTGTTCGGGATTCATTGGAGGTGTAGGAGCATCTACCTTTGTGGTCGTTTGATTGATTGGTAGTGACCACGGTGATCGAAATCACTTTGCGGGATATGTATTCACTCTTGGTTCGGGACCTATTACTTGGTCTTTAACGCAAAAGTAAAAGTGCCATCTCTCCCTTTCTTCGGCGAGGAAGCGAGTATAGTGGTGCGATTGAAGCCATCGAGAAGCCATGTAGCTTTGTCGGATCCTATACGAATTTGGTCTTCATCAGCAACATCCAACTACACTTTGGTGTGATAATCAGAGTGTCATTTAGCTATGTAAAGATCTAGTTCAACATTAGGGTATGAAACACATTGAACTCCACATACACTTCATTAGAAAGCTCATTCATGATCATGTTCTTGAAGTGAATTATTGTTCGACCAATGATCGAAGTAATGAAGTATCTTTACAAAGGCTCTCAAATAGAAGTTTACTGTTGCGATCCATGCTTGGAGTTCGGGAAAGTTGTCATTAAGGGGGGATAGGCTCTAATGCCTCCTTCCTTCTCCTATTGTGTCACTTTTGTAAATCCTTCAATCCTATCCCAATTTGTTCATAAAGGGGGATGTCTGTTGAATATTTGAGCACATAGGAAATAGGCTCCTTTTTGTGTCACCTTTGTAAATCCTTCAATCCTATCCCAAGTTGTTCTTAAGGGGATGTTAGGATATTAAGACACATAGGAAATAGTTAGAATAACTTAGTCTAGTGTAGAGTTAGGTATAGTGTGTTTCTTTACCATGTACATTTGCCAGCATAATCGACGGTCATTGCAAGTGATTAGGTAAGTTATCTCTCACCTTGGCCTTAACGGCACTTGATCCATGCCTACATTCTGGTCTACCGATCTCTATTTAAAGAGCATGGAGAAGTTAATCAGCAGTTTATGAAGAAACATATAACTTTTCTTTTGTAATAAATTCACAAAGAGTGGTAAAAAACCGTAATGAATTTGTTTCCCTCTTTGAGGGTCTTAACCATGTGATTATCTTTGGTGTACTGATTTGTGATTTGTTTGTGAGCGGTGACCTTTGGTTCTTGATCTACGGAACTTACCCTATAAATTCCTACACACTTAGAGGGTAGCGCGATCAATGACTCAGTGCTCCGACAACGCTCAGGTAGGCAACGTAGATTGCTCCTCTAGGTAGGTGGGCAGATAGCGCAAGGCAGCATTCCTCCTCACACACCAGCAACAGTGGCAGTGCAGATAAGTAGGTAGGCAACGCAAGGTAGTACTCCTCCTCAGACGCCAGCAACAGTGGTAGTGCAGATAAGTAGGCAGGCAGCGCAAGGTAGCGCTCCTCCTCACACTCCAACAACAGTGGCAGTGCAAATAAGTAGGAACGTAGCGCAAGGTAGCGCTCCTCCTCACACACCAGCAACAATGGCAGTGCAGATAAGTAGGCAGGCAACGCAAGGTAGCGCTCTTCCTCACACGCCAGCAATGAAAGTGGCGGGTGACAGATAAGTAGCGAGCAACGCTCCTCCTCACACGCCAACAACAAAGGTGGCAAGCAGAGATAAGTAAAGGGCAGCAACGCAAGGTAGCGCTCCTTTTTTTTTGCCTTATTTTAACGCTTATTGTTATTGTTGGTTGAATTGCTTCGTCCATGGGATGGCATCCGTGTATAATCCATGGAGACATCAAGCCATCCAATATTTTGTTGGACTGGAACTTGTCGGTTAGGGTTTCAGACTTTGGCTTTCATTTATGGTTTCTCAAAGTGAGAATTTTGGCACCATTGAGTACCTGGATCCTCAATGTAACCACACCAAGTTGGACGAGTTCAAGGGCAACGATGTCTACAATTTTGGGATTGTCTTGGTCGAAATCCTCAGCGGGAGGCCATTGTGCTCGGGGAAATTATATGCCAGAGTGAGAAATCGATCGATGGGATCCAATTTTAGGGCTATCGTTGAAGCCTACGATGTTCAAGAATTGAACGCTAAGTTGTTGCGGTGTCGAGTCTGGTCAGAGGAGAGCCTGCAAATTTATGTTCAAAATTTGAATTTGCAAGGTAAACTGAGATTCGTGCTGCAGCAAGGGAAAAGAACAATTGATCGAGCATCCGAATTATCCAATTATGGGTGAGGAAGGCGAGAGGTCAAATGGTCATATGGGTTTCGGCCCTCACAGCGTTTTCGACCGCATTGTGGGCGCTAATCCTTTCTCGCCCCGTACATTGCAGGAGGAAGAGGGGCCATGGGGGGCCATTTCATAGGACCGGGATTGATTTACCCATCCAAGTGGCTCTACACGCAGGATCACCGGACCGGGTGTGGCACGCCGCCGACTGCTAAAACTCACAGTGGAAGCCATGCCCGCCATCACGGTTTCAAGTCACGGTCCTGTCCATCCACAAGGTGCACCAAATGTTTGTTGTGCAAGTATGCAACACGACTCACTCCTGTTCCACCTCATGGGATAGAAATGGCTCGGCTAATCTGTGGATGTTGTCGTACATTGCTAATGTATGTTCGTAGAGCAACTAGTGTTCAGTACTCTTGTTGCAGACACAGCTAATCTTGCAATGGAAGCAAAATTAGGTTGCACATGCGAAATTGCGGGAGTTGTTTTACAACACTTATGTATCCATATGGAAGCTATGGATGAGGAATCATTTCCTTTGATGGATGGAAAGGCCACTCCAAAACCCGGGTTTGGCTCGAGGTGGAGGTTCCAGACAGCAGAGGCAAATGACAACCATGAGTTTCTACTACTCATCCAAATGTTTTTTAATTCTCTTGGTATAATCCCATAATACTCTCATGGCAGACGAATTCATGTTGGCAAATGAGATCTTCAAGAAGATAAACCATAAACCGAAAAAGGAAGAAGCTTCGAGGCGAGGTTGTTGAGAATCGAACGCAACACAACATTAACTCCATCCATATATTTACAACATTATTTATAACCTTTAAGTGTGTAATTTCCTTCGACACCGTGGTGCTACAACAATTCGATTTTCAAGGCCTTCATCGCTCATTTCAAAAGATTTATTAGTCCGGACGATGCACATGATAGATCTGCGGATCTATAACATGAACACTAGCATCTCTATCCACAAATGCAACATCATGCCAACCACCGATCTGATTCGGTGAAAACTACAAAGCCCAACATACTTCGACAGTCGTGGAAACCGTATTCTGACAAAGTGGTAATGCAATCTCAAGCAAGTCGAATAACCTCTCATGAATAACCTCTCATGGTCTCGGCTCCTCACATAAAGTTGGTTGCTCCTCACCTTCTTTGCCAACGTTCCTCATGCACAATACTCCAAATCACATAAAATGTACATCCGCAATACAGAGCATGCCCTCGATCTCGGATCGAGCTCTTTCCGCGAGCACGCAACAATGCACAGGTCGACTCACCTTCAACGCTGCAAATTGAGTTGCGCCTCCTCCACGCTCACATAGTCGGCCTCATCTCACTATGCAACGACTCCCTTGGATTTTTAGCAATATCTCACCCGAACAGTTATCGGCGCCCACCAAAAGATCTACGGGCAAACAAGCAATATAAGTTCACACACACCGAGCCTCGAGCAGAGGTCAAATTGTCCCATGCGGATTGACTCTCCAGCTCGATCCACGACCGAAATCTCTTAGCAAACAAGCTTCAACAAACAGATTACTCAAAACACCAACGACTACACCGCTTCCCCACCCAATGGACAAAGGGTGATAAACAAACATTCACACAACTTTTTATTTCCCCTCAGCTCGAGAGGGGCCAAGGTCAGCCCAAACGGGCTCGATACCAAGATAAAATCTCACATACACACTATATTGTATTAATCAAATGGAGTTACATATATACATCAAGTATTGTCTCAAGATAGGGAAGCTATCTTGGACGCACAATAAAGTTGGTTGAGAGAATATCTCAATCTCACACCAAACTAGGAACTTAGGTTTAGCTAACTCCTATTTAATAGGAACAGACTCTATCCATAGAAAGTCACAACCGAATACAAGTAGGAATTACATATTCCAACAATAGTTACCAAGTTCAAATTCGAATTAGATACTATAAAACTAATAATGAAAAAAAATTTGAAAAAAATTAGATAATATATATCTTAAATATAATAATATAGATCTTAAACAATTTCCCTCTATACAACAACTATGCCTTTACTTCATTTTCTTTCTAATTTATTTTGAATTTTAAAATATTTCTAGTTTTGAATAATAATAAAAAATCTTCTAGATCTAATTCTCAAATAGACACTCTCCTCTTCCCTCCTAAACTTATATTCTATTCAAAGATTAAATCTAAAATCTTTCTCTTAATTTATTTATGTAATTTTTTTTTAAAGCTTATTTATATTTAATTTTTTCTTTTTCATAATTTCAATTTTTTTTTCTTAATTTATCATGTAATAACTTATTTATATTTAATTTTTTCTTAATAAATAATGCAAATTTATAAACATTTCAAACTCATTTTTATCTAAAATCCATTTGAATGGAAAAAATCAATCAATTTTCATAAGAATGAGGCGTTTTCACAAATGCTCACTTTCTCTTTCTGTTTGGGCGCTTTTCAAATATTTTCACAAGAGTAAACCTAGGAAAAACCAAAATTATTCCAATTTTACAATTACTTGCATTTCCATTTCTTCATGTACTCTAGATTATGCTTCACCCTGTTTGAGTCATCCAGAAAAGAATCGATGAGAATGAGAACATGATTCAGTCTTCGCACCAATGCTCGCAACTCTGCCTTATCAATAGTAGCATGCATTTTGTCCACCACTTAACTTTGTTGTAAAGATGAATTTTCTCCTTTTTCTTCTATTTGTTATCTATTTCGTTGGCACATACTGCACTCATATGTTTATGCACATACGCACTGAGCTGCTAGCCACTATGTTATACTGCATCACATCCATGAGATTATTCCTTCATCACATCCACTATGTTAACGACTTATGCTGCGAACTGGATCGATTTTTTGTCGAAACTATCTGTATTCAAATCGTATTAGCGAATTTTCGTACGCTTAATGTTTTGTTTTTGTTATTAGCTATAATCTTATGGGATATTATACTTCATTTTTTTTCTTTTTCATTTATATATGTTTTTGTGTTTTTCTATTATTATTTAAAATAACCATAATTTTATTGGATATTATACTTCCGCTCAATTTTTTTTTAATTACGTTTTTTTTAAACTATAATTTCACTTTTTAATTTTTTATTTTAAATGATGTTTTTTCTTTAGGAAAAATTATTATTTCACTTTAATATTTTTAAAAAAAAGAAATAAAATTTCATTTGAGATGCTAAAAGCATTTAGCATGTGCAATGTTAAAATCATTTAGCATGTGTAGTGTTATGATTTAAGAGTGCCTGAAAAAAATATATATATATATATATATATATATATATATATATATAGAGATGAAGAAGATCAAATGATATAAAAATCAGTCTTTCTTTTGCTATCCATTTTGTCACCTTCCCGAGGGATACTCTTTATCGGAATCATGAATTTTTCTTAAACATAAACTCTCTTTGCTGCCCTCATATCATCTTCTTTTCTCACCACACTCTGCTAATGATGTTATCTACATCTATTGGTTCTATTTGTGAGCAATTTTGCATGAGGTCCATGTCTATCATGGACTTGGCTAGACCTATCAAAATATATATTTTTATTATAATAAAAATTTATTTTTATTTTATATTAAAAAATTAATTTTAATTAAGTTATTATAATTTTTTTTTCCTAGGAAGAAAAACGTGATCAAAGGGATAGCAAACTATCATAACCTAACCTTCGTGGCTCTAGAGGAGAACCCGACCCGTAACCTCCCATTGATCATGGACTCGAACAATTGAGCTAACCCTCGAGGTAACAAACTATATAATTTCTTATATATATATATATATATATATATATATATATATATATATATTTTTAAATTCCTTACAATCTAGTGATAACATAATTCTAATAATAACATGTTTTTATTCTATACTCATCGCTTTATTGAACACTCCTAAACCCTTTGCATTTACATATTTTTGGTTGGATATATTATTCAATAATGGATATTAACGTCGACGATACAGGTGTTGGCTCCACTTGCAATCGGCTTCGCAGTATTCATACTACATTAAGAAAAAAGTCTTGGGTGTGGAATCCAATACATCCGAGCAGGTCACTAGACAACCATGAATTCCCACGGTGGCCAACCCAACCCAGAATAATGGAGCGAGCGACTCAAGGTTTTTTTCTCGTGTGGATATTCCAGTGTGTGAAATATAGGAATAGATTTGAGGGAATAATATTCTTTATTTATTAGTAAGAAGTACATATTTAAGGAAATTAAATTTGTATCATCCCTTAATAATTATTATAATACATTTGTAATTAAATGTCTAAAATCTCATATAACATAATATTAGTTCTACTAAGACACTTGTAATTACAAACCTAAAATTCCGTAGTAGTTCTACTCTAAGATTGTTTTGTAAATTTAATTTGAAAGCCTTATATTTGTTCTCCATTTGGTTTAAGAAATCAAGTTGAAGGGAGTAGGTCCTTGGACTTTGTTTTTTTGGTTGGAAAGCACTAAAGCTTTTCGTGCGACCGGTCACCACATAGGTATCGATGGTTGTTCTACCCATCAGACCGTAATTATTCTATGTGGGCCTTTGTTTTTATAAGCGCTGAAGAGGGGACAAAGTCATGCGATCTCGAACTGTTTTGAATGATCAAGAAGGATTTCAATGATCGTATTAAGGGGGGGAGACAATATGACAAATTTTACCCTTTTCATATAAAAATTCCAAAGAATAAACACACTTAAGTATGCTGAATTATATGGTTTGCATGTGACTCAATCAGATGAGATGAGACCGATGCAGATGTACCCATGGAGGGTTAGTCGGTTGGGTAAGGATTGGAAGTGCTATGACTCAAGAAATACCCATGTTGTTGGATGGATTAATGAGGCCCAACCCTATATTTCCTGTCGGCCCCTGGTATTGATAACCCTGATCCCATACCCATGTACCAATGGAAATAAATAAGTAGACCTACCCATAGGTATAAAGGTATAACAATAAACAATAAAGATGCATCTATTGGGAAAACAATACAAAATAACATTATGGATGCAACCCAAATCCCATACCCATGTACCAATGGAAATAAATAAGTAGACCTACCCATAGGTATAAAGGTGTAAAAATAAATAGTAAAGATGCATCTATGGGAGAACAATACAAAAATTACATTGTGGACATAACAATCTTCTTCATGTCCAAAACACCACAAAAATAAATGACATCTCCATCTTCTTAGTGATCCAAGCAAGAATTGCAAGAGATAGGTTCATCTCTTGAGATGTTCGTGGATGAGCGTCTAGAGACCTCCCTATCCTCGGACTGATGGGACCTCACTGGCCATTCCAACGAATAGGATTTATGCTTTCCAGCGTTACCGTCGTATAATAGTAGGGAGAAGGGTGTTGAATGAACGGTTTAGTATGCCGCTGATGTGGAAAGGTTGAACTCTATCTAGTTGGGTGTCGATAGGGGAAATTCTACTTCTTCCTTAATGTTGTTAATCATAAGAATTTGGGTCAATGAACTCCACATGTTGCACAAGAGACTAGTATTGTATAATTACGTATATTACACAAGAACATAATTGTTACTGCCTCTATATGGAGTCTATGTTATGTTAGTGGAGAATGTGAATGAATTCTTTGTGCGTACATTGATCGAAACATATTTCTGTGAATGGATTATATTTTAAGTGAATTACACGGGACTAGGCAGGTGCATGCTTTGTGAATATTTTGGGGTCTATGAATATTCTGGGGCGGAACCCCAACCGACCAAATTTACAGTAATTTATAGTCCAGTTTGTTTCAACCACTCAAGGAGGAAAGTCAGTTTCGAGGGTTTTTAGATCTGACAGGAAGGGTTATATGTAGTATTTGCCCGAGTAGTTAATTCTAGTTAACTGTTTTTTCTAACTACTAATTTGATGGCACACAAATATTCAATCGTCTAACATTCAATCTCATGTTGCATAAATGTACATAGTGGAAGTTGGAAGAGTTGTTTTCAAAGAGGAACGCTTTACTGCGTAATTAGTGGAGTTTGAGTTTTTTGTTTTAATTATGTTGGAGATATGTGCATATAAAACATACATAATTAGTGGAGTTTATATTATTTGTTTTAGTTATGTTGATAGGAGTGTGTATTTTTAAATAAAATATTTATAATTTAATTTAATTATCAATAAGTATTAAGTTAATGGTAGAGATTTAATATTTAGGGATTATTATAGAATATTCATAATAGTATACACAAATCAAAGGTTGAGATTTATCTATAAAGTAGTTATGTTCTTTTTTTCCCATTCAATTAAAATGATTAATTAAAAAAAATTGTCATAAGAACAAGTGTCTTATGATGTGAATTATTGTTTTTTAGAACATGGTATTCATAAGTCAATGTATTAGTCTAAGCTTTACACATTATGTTATGGATCTCCATGGTAAAGTGGGGGTAAATATCCATAGTTAAAAATCTTGTTCCCTATCATTAAGGATCTCCATGATAAAGTGGGGGTAAATCTCCATAGCGTTCCTTGTCTTTTTATAATTCTGATTATATATAAAAAATTATATAATATTTATTCTTAATAAATGCATTTATTTATATTAATGTGATAGATTTTTTATAGATTTTATTAAATATTTATTTTAATTTTATTATATAAGTGTCAAACTTGAATCAATCTGATGTTACATAGATGTGTGACGGTGGAAGTTGGGAGAGTTGTTTAGGAGTATATATATATATATATATATATATATATATATATATATATATATATATATATATATATATATATATATATATATATATATATATATATATATATATATATATATATATATATATATATATATATATATATAGGGGTCAACTAGATTTTGATCTTGGGCCCGGACCCCATCACTACAATGAGTTATATATATATATATATATATATATATATATATATATATATATATATATATATATATATATATATATATATATATATATATATATATATATATATATATATATATATAACTCATTGTAGTGATGGGCTAGACCCAAGATCAAATCTAGTTGTTTCCACTATAACATCATGAGTATATCCACCAACTTGGAATTATAACATACTAAGAGACTTATCTATCTCTAAACTTGACATCATCAAAATATTTTAATTCTAGCTTAGAGTGTGAGAAATATTTTGTCGATGTCTCTTTCATATTAGGTGGATATATTGACATTGAGTAGAGCGAGTATAGTGAGAGTGAGAGTGGGATTATTGATGTTTTACAATATTTTTAATTAAAATAAACACATATTTATATTTTTTTTTTGTTTATTTAACCCAATTTTTTTTTTTTTTTTTACTTAAAGTACTTTATCTTTATTTTAAAACAAACACGTATCAACTGGAGGTTGAGCACTAAAGGAATTACACATATCCCTCATATTAAGTTAGGTTGTACTAGACCCAAAAGAGAGTCAAAACAACTTCAAATCATTTTGAAAAGAGAATCCATACATGTGAATTTGTTTTCAAAATAGAGGAATAACCTGTTTTGAGATTTTTAACCCAACGTTTCGGACTTCCTAAGTGAGTTCATCTTCAGGGGTAAAAATCCAATATTCTTTGGAAGATTGTGAGGATTAGGGCAAAAGAATCCTAACATAAATAGAAATTAATGATGAAACTTTTATGTTTTGTTATTTTTATTAAGGAGGTCGGTTTAAGCAAGTAATGTAAATTAAAATTATTAATTTTTTAATGTTTTTTATTTATTTAAATTATTTATTATAATTAATTAATTATATTTTATTTATTTATTTATTTAATTATTGTTGTTATTATTATTATTATTATTTAATTCTTTATTTATTTATTTATTAATTATTTGTTCTATTTTGTTTTAATTGTATTTATTTATTTTTATTTTTATTTTTTTTAAATTTATTTATTTATTAATCATTTGTTTTATTTTATTTTAATTAATTAATTAATTATTTTAATTTAATTTAATTATTTATATTTATATTTTATTTTATTTTATTTATATTTTATTATTTATTTATTTTATTTTTATTTTTTAATAATATTAAAAAATTATTAAAAAAAAAAAAAAACTTCAGATCATACTTTCCCATCTTAATTTATGGTTTTATAATTTCACAATATAGCTAATATACCAAATGTTTTATTAATTATTTTAAATATATTTAAAAATGTAAAATTTATGTCTAGTGTTAAGTTCAATTGGTGATCAAAGTAATGCAATTTTTGAGAAAACTAAGAGATCCAAGGTTCAAATCCTCCTGGTTGTGACCCGATTTACTAAGAGGAGGACAGGCTATAGTTATGTGTGTGTATATAACATTTTATCCTTCAGTGTTGGCTCAATTGGTCTAGTTCCCATTGTTAAAACACCTTTGCTATTAAGAAGTCTCAAGAGTTCAATTCTCTTGACACCCACCTTTATTATTGAGTTTTATCTAGAAATAAAAAATTTATTTGAATAATAAAATCAACTCTTAACACACACACACTCTATACATATAGGTGCATGCATGTTATTCCTCGACCACAATCATGGCTAGATTTTTTTTTGCCTTTGGGAGATTGGAACATGTAACCTTTTCATCACGAGTGTCTTAACACCACACTCTTCACTATTGAACCAAGCCCTTGTTGACAATATATATTATGTTTTAAAATATACTTTATCATTATATAATTTTTGTTTGAACAAATAATTATAAATAGCTTACGAAAATGGCTCACATTTTATTGTTTCATTTAAGTG
This sequence comes from Pinus albicaulis, assembly GCA_034641835.2. Lineage (NCBI taxonomy): Eukaryota > Viridiplantae > Streptophyta > Pinopsida > Pinales > Pinaceae > Pinus > Pinus albicaulis. The sequence goes on from JAXQQM020068456.1 coordinate 153,246, forward strand.
ATATTTGTAATTCATGTGTATTATGATACTTTAATCTGGTTATCAGAATGCTAACATATATATATATATATATAATTTAATATGTTATTATTTATAAAACACACATATATATTATAATATAAAAATTATATATATATATTTTTAAATAATATTGATTTTATATATTATAATTAAAAAATAATAATATATATATATATATATATATATATATATATATATATATATATATTTAAGATGAATAATTTAATATGTTATCATTTATAAAACTTATATATATATATATATCTCGAATTCACATTATCTATATTAAAATATATATTTTTCAATTATTAATATAGTTTAAATACACATCAATATTTTTAAATGCTATATATCAATTTTATATAAAGAATATAATCAATTACACATATTTTCCACTCTTTTTATCAAAAATAACTTTAGATATGAGGCTTTTGTGATCCATAAAGTAGATAAATGTCTTTTCAGATTAATCACATCATTAGGATGTGGTAAAAAAAAGGACATTTCCAACCAACTAATGTGGTTCATCCTCACGACAAGGTGAAAAAGCCAACCAATCTTATTGAATAAATAGTGTGGATGCATCATTACCCGAAATTAGTCGCTGAAAATTGATCTGATTAATCCAAAAAGACATTTATCTAAGAATAACTTGTTATGGTGATGAGTGTTCAAAATCAAACATAACAGTTGCCACTATAACACCAAAAGAATATCCAATAATGAGTAAGGCTAGGAATTTATGACTTAGTAATAGCCTTATCTATTTCTAAACTTACATCATCAAAATATTTTATTTATGGATTAGTGAGATAAATATGTTTAGGATGTATCATTCACATTGGGTTCTAATATTAACAACTAGTTAAGTTATATTGTAGCCTAGGTTCTTTTTGTTCCACTATTTTACTTTTATTTTAAAATGGACATGTAGGTTGAACATTAAAGGAATTACACATGTCCCTCATAGTAAGTTAGGTTGTAGTGGACCCAAAAAAAGAACCCGAAACAAATTCAAATCATACTTCCCAATGTCAATCTATGTTTATAGAATTTTATAATATTAATAATATATAATTTATTCTAAATAACTAAAATAAGTTTATAGAATTTTATAATAGTAATAATATATAATTTATTCTAAATAACTAAAATATTTTATTAGAGTCAGGAGAGAACCTATACATATATTTACATGGATGTATATATGCAACACATAATATTTGAGACATACATTTAAATGCCTATCTTGAAATATATATCCTACAAAAGAATTTTTATAAAGTAATTCTTAATAATAAAAAACATGTACAAATTAATATTTTTATGCTAAGAGGTGCTCTACAACCCAATAGGAGAAAGATGTTGTAGTGTTGTAAATGAATGTTAGCATTTAAATTTTGGCTCAATTAAAAATGTAATAAAAGGAATATATCATTTCATTTCAATTTATTGTTACTACAACTCAATATGAGAGAAATGTTGAAATATTTAATTGTTGCCTCAATTAAAAAAAATGGAAATAATAAATCTATTCAATTCAAATTTTTATATTGTTGTGAAGTCCCCTACAAACGGTTAAGGATGAGCCTCCTTAGTAAGGCCACCCACGATCAAACCTCATGGAGGTTGTTGCGCTAGGGTGAGGAGACACGCTAAAATATAGTTAGCTTTGGTCTGGTGTGGCCTAGGCCGAAATCCTTGGGTGATTTTCATGGCTTAGATGCCCCACAAGATAAAAAAAATCACTTGAAAAAAAAAATTGTTATATTGTTTTTATTAATAAAAAAACAATAATATGCATATGAATATCACATTAAAAACAAATAATGCATATCACATTAAGAACTATTTTTCTATTAAAAAAACATAATATGCATATCACATTAAAATAAATTTAAATAATATAATTCATATTCATACTAATGTATTTCAAAACATATAATTAATAAAGATCTAAAAACCTAGTAAACTAAAAATAAACTGACAATATAATAATGTTCTTAACCATGGAGATTCACCTCCATTTTACCATGGAGATTATTAACTTGTAAATAAAAGTTGTTGCAATACCATGGGCCAATACCAAGATTTATTAATACCACATGTCTAAAATACCACAACACATTTGAAATTCAAAATATTTTATATAGATTTTATTTTAATTTTATAGGTGTGTTTATTTTAGAATAGGGCTTCCAGAATTTTAATTTAATTGTTAATAATTATTAGCTGGATGGTTAGAGATTTAATGAATATCCTAGAATATTCTTAGTAGTTTACACAATTCACGTTTTGAGATTTATCTCCAAATGAGTTATATTGTTTTTTCCCTTTTAATTAAATTACTTAGTTGTGAGATCAACATGTGCCATATGAATATGAGTTAAGGAGTTTGGGCATGTGGTATTAGTAAGTATGGTATTATATAAAAGCTTATTTGAAATTTAAGAATCTCCATGGTAAAGTGTGGTGATTCTCAATGTTAAGAACTTTGTTACACAGAGAAATTTAAATTGGGGTTATAGTATACAAAAATACACTCAAAATAATATTTGTATAGTGCAAAGTTTATTTAATTGCATCACATTTACATAGTTGGTCACAAATCCAACTAATTACAAACATGGATATGGAGGTTGACATATTTTCTCAACAAAATCCTAAACCAACTCTAAATTCAACACATTGCATTAATGGAAGCATTATCTCCAAGTCCTTCCCTTATTTCCTACATGTCAAATAACAATACAAGAAACAAATATAATCCACATTCTTGTCTGGTATGGTCTTCATCATTACTTATACGCACTTTGGATTGTCCTTTAGTGCACTCCTTCTCCACCACCACTTCGAGCTTACCACTTGACCCATTTAGACTGCTTCTGACCATTGTTGACATACTTGTAATGAATAAAAAGATTGACATCATTCTAAAAAATTACACAGCTCGTTGTATTTGTCAGAAAAGCTAGTCAAATAACTAAACCATCCTATGGACATGCTCCCATCTATCAGATGACATAGCTTCTTGTACCCAGTAGTTATCTAGGATATTGTTCTAGGTACTGAATGTATTAAAAAATAAACCAAACAAATTGGACTCTTCACACACACATTTAACAACATATAAGGATAACATAAATATGACATTCCTAGCTTCACATGACCCATCATCTTTATAACATACAATGAACATAATTAAATTGGCGATATGTTTGTGTGGCACTGTATACAACATGCACCACCAATCTGAATTATGTTACTATGTTCTATTATTGGTTCTTCACTTTTATTTTACAAACCAAATCAAACCAAAGAATAAAAATAAATAATACTATAATACAATTGGTAGCAATACCAATATGTATAAGGAGTTGGAAAACACTATTGTTGGCATTTATATCAAGCATACTGCACTTATGAAACGATGACCTCCTAGATTCTTGGGTCAAGCTTCCTTTCCAATTTAATTTTTCAAACTAATGTTATTACAAATAATATCATACCATCTCATGCATTTTGAAGATGAAGAGTTTCTATAATGTGAGAATCCTTTACTCAATCAATTATATATACTGTCATTTGTCAACCAATCGATAGTGGGTGTGTGCTTCATCATGAATTCATGAACTCTATTTTGGTTGTTGTTGCATATCCCCTTGCCCAAAAGTTGCGAGGAAGTTGTAACAATATCCAACGAAGAAGAGGAGAGCCTATGAGATCCCATTTATATCTATTTGGCCACATATTCAGCTTGCAACAATAGGTTGAGTTTGCAGACCAAGATGGCATTTATACAAGGAAAAATTGAAAGCCAATGTTATTTCCAACGTGTTGAGTCCCGATAGGATATGTGGATTAATATTAGTGAATGTAACCCCCATGGGAATGCCTGATGTGTACCATATTCAAATATTTGAGTTGTCTCTCCATCATTATTGAGGCACTATGTAGGAAACACGACCCTAAGCTGGAGGCTTCGTTGTCCAATATCTTAAATGATTTCATGAAAAATAAATAGGTAAATGGATTTGAAGTCGTCTCTTTGATTTGGATGACAGACTAGCAGATTACAACTCCCTCGTCTTCATTTCAGTTACATCAATAATCCTATCATGACAAATATTTATGAATAAATCTTGTAAGGAGTGCTCTACTCTTTTCACATTTATGACCATTTTACATGGGGATATAATGGGCCACCTCACACTAGAGAATGAAACAAATAATTCATAGAATAAAATAAAAATTTTCACACTCCTAAACAAATATAATCCACATATGTATAAGAGATAACCATCATGGCTTTACATCTTCTTAGCCCTCCCACGAGGGAGTTGAGTGAGAACCGACTCTGATGCCAATAAAGAAATTGAAATCAGAGACATAGTACACAAAAATATACTCAAAATAATATTTGTATATTGAACACTTTATTCAATTACATCACATTTATATAGTTGGTCTTAGTTCCAACTAATCCTAAACATGGATATGGAGGTTGATATTCTCTCAAAAAAATACCAAACCAAATCTAAACTCAACACAATGCATTAATGGAAGCATTATCTCCAAGTGTTACATTTTTTTGAAATGTATACATGTTTAACCCATATATTGATTCTTTTTATAATTCATAGTACAAAGTTCATTTTTAATATATTTTTTAAAATTTTGGCTAATTTATGAGATGTATGATGAGTTAAGTGTTTTGATGCCTATGGATGTTTATCAACCAATTAATTTGTATGTTTATGTTAGTTAAATTTAATTTCTAAAATGGCATAACTACTTTTCTGATAAATATCGACCCTTTATCCTCACTACTAAATTTTTTTATTGAATATTCCATAAATATTAAATCAAGGTTTTAATAAAATAGAATAAAAAAAATAATATTTATATATAGAGAGAGGTGTGAAATTTGTATAAATATAAGTAATATTATTAAGAGCAAGTATAGATCCATCTTAGCTTTGAATCTACCAAGCTCTAAGAGGAATCAAATCTCTAGAGGTGCACACATTTTCTTAAGTTTTGCACTCAAAAGTGGGTTGAATCTTGAGATATTTGTTTCTTCTTGGTGCTTGCGAGATCGAGAGTTAAGATGGAACTATATTGGCTTGTTTACAACTCACAATATGTGTTGAAAATGACAACAAGAAATATTGAAAATGGCACCTAGGAGTCTTCTAGTTTAATTTTCCCTTGATTAAATTAGAAGTAAATTGTAATTCCACATCACATGACAGCTTGTACGAGTTAACTGAGTCAGGAAGACTTAGTTAGCTTAGTTAATTTGAGTTGAGGGTCAAACAGAAGGAATGTGGAGTTCTCCTAGAGTTCACTCTAAATTTTAGGGGGTCCAACTGTAGTTTATTTTGAGATCTAATTAGTTAACTCAATTATTTGAGTTAAAATTAGTTTAACTAGTTCTAACTGAGCGATGATCTAGTGAGAGGTCCAGTGAATTAAATATGGTTTAATTCACTTGCAGTGATCAATCAGATAATTGATAATTAGCTATAAATAATTGTTGCATGTTATTTCTAAGAGTGACCCAGTTGATATTGGAGTTAAAGGGAAGTAGACTATGAGTTTTATAATTAGAAAACTGTACAGGTCATGCATGAGGTCTGCAGGATGCATTGTATGTATTGCACAATTAATTGATGGGAATTTCCTAATTAATATGGGCTCATTTAGCGCAGGAATGCATGATCAGGGCTGGTTAGAGAGAGGTAAGGAAGTGGTTAAATATTGGAGTAAACTTACTTGGATCAATGTGAGATAGTCAGATATAGTGCATAGTTTTCTCAAGAGGAGAAATAACTTTGTATTATTTCATGTTCTTTACTTTATGCAATATAAAGATAGTGAGGTTTTTAGTTGATCCTTTCCCCAGATAAATATTTGTGTTGTACAATTGAAATTCTTTCTCTTTCTTGTTCATGTGATTGTGTGATCGTAATTGGTTTCCACAATTTGTAGAATAGATTCAAGTATTTTGTTTTAGCATATTAAAATATCAATTGAAACTATGTGTATTCTCTACATCGTATTAGAGTATGAATCACAATAGAGGAGAAGAATATGAGTTTGTTTTGAACATGTGAATTGAAATTACATATTTATTCTTCAAGACCAGCAACATATCAATATGTCTTTCTGTGGATTGAGACTTGAATATTCCCTTGAGGGTAGCTCAAATTACATAGAATTGAAGGACGGGATGGAGGTAGTGTTGGAGGAAAACATATTGAAGGAATTCATAGACACTAATATTCCCATGCTCGCATCAACAGATGCCCAAAATCTTGATGCATGGAAGAAGAATGTAGCAAAGGAGAGAAGGATTATGTTAGAAAGAGTTCGAGATCATATTGTCTCGAACCTCCATCGAAAGGAAACTCCATATTCTATGTGGAAGGCCTTAAAAAATCTATTTTAGAATAGTAGTGACCACAAGAAGTTGATGTTGAAGGACAAGCTCAGAAAGATCAATATGAAGGAGGTTGAAAGAATATCAAAATATTTGACAAAGTTCACTCAATGTCCAGATGAGCTTGGAAGTGTTGGTGTTACGATTCACAAGGATGATTTGGTGAGCCTAGAACTTCTAGGCCTTCCCAAGAGCTGGCACAACTACTAGGATTCAGTAAATGGGAGGGAGAAGTTATAAGAGTGGGTGTGATTGTGGTCTGACTTGGTACAAGAAGAGATAAGGCGGAACACCAGAGACAAAAACTCTTCCAAAGACAAAGAAGAATACTTTGTATTAGTCAGAAAAGGAAATAAATCCAAGGGAAATAAGTCCCAAGGCGCAGAGGTAAAGAAGCAAGACTTATCCAACATCAAGATTTTTCACTATCACGATTTCAGACGTTATGCCATGAAATGTCCACAAAAGAAGGAAAAAAAGGAGCTTGCAATTGCAACAATAGGTGAAGCTCTAGATTCACAACTCGAGCTTTATTTTACTATCATTGCACACATTGTCGACAATGTAATGGGATGTATGTGGTATCTCCACAGTGGTGCCTCATTCCATATGATGGGGAATAGATATCTCTTCAGTGACTTGGAGGAGAAATAACTCAAGAAGAACATAGAGTTTGGAGTTGAAAAAAGGTATAACACGACTAACATAGGTACAATTACCTTTTATAGGAAGTCTGGCTCCCCTCTTAACCTCATATATGTTTTGTTTGTTCCAGGACTAAAGTAGAATATTATTTTCGTAGTATTATTGGAAATGCATGGATATGATGTGATATTTAGAAAAGGAAAGGTTTTCCTTAGACACATTGCCACGAGACAGGTGAAATGGATTAGTGTGCGAGTCAAGAACATGTTCATGTAAAACTTTGAGGAGAAAATAAAAGGTTAGAGACTTGGTGGTTGAGAGGGAGCATCAATACCTCTGAACATGTAGCCTCAAAAGAAGAATTAGAAAGTTGTGGAGTAGCCATAATTAGAGAAGCAAAGAGGATACCAAGTGGAGGTATCCACTCAAGCAGAGACCTTGAGTAGGGGGAAATTTCGAGCCAAGTAGGAAGAAGGAGTACATGTAGCCATACCTCCAAGTGAGAGGTGGGGCGATATGAAGCAATAGTCCCAAGAGTGCAGAAATTTGGGAAGTGTCCCTTGAGATGTTTTGTCTCATGGATCATTACCTTGCTACGGGAGCCCACAGTACACAATAGCAGGATGGATTAGTGGTGGTTGATGCAGTCAGATGTCAAAGTGAAAGATGCAGAGATTAGCAGTAGGAAGATATTGGAGCACAAAGCAGAGTTGGAAGTAGTGTAGATGGCACAAATGCATAGTTAGCAGAAGCACAAATATTTTTAGTAGACAATGCAATACCTAGTATCAGTCAGAGACTCTGGTGACAAATGCATGATATTGATTAACGTTGGATGCTTTTCAGTTTTAGAAGTTGCAGTAGCAATGACACTAGAGAGAAGTGTTGCATGTAGAACATTCCAAAGGTATCAGATTGTGATAGAGTTGAATTCCTTTCTTGTTAAGAGGGAGTGTTGAAAATGACAACAGGAAATATTGAAAATGGCACCTAGGAGGATTCTAGTTTAATTTTCCCTTACTTAAATTAGAAGGAAATTGTAATTCCACAGCACATGACAACTTGTACGAGTTAACTGAGTCAGGAAGACTTAGTTAGCTCAGTAAATTCAAGTTGAGGGTAAAATTGGAGGCATGTAGGGTTCACTCTAAGTTTTAGGGGGTCCAATTTCAATTTATTATCATTTTAATTGGTTCTAACTGAGTGCTGAGCTAGTGAGGGCTCCAATGAATTAAATCTGATTTAATTCACCTGCAGTGATCAATTAGATAACTGATAATTCGCTATAAATAGTTGTTGCATGTTAGTTATAAGAGTGACCCAGCTGAGATTGGAGTTAAAGGGAAGTAAACTATCAGTTGTATAGTCATAAAATTGTAAAGGTGATGCATGAGGTCATCAAGATGCCTTAGATGTATTGCGCAATAAATTAATGGGAATTTACTTATTAATAGGCACTCAATTAGACCAGGAATGTGTGAGCAGGGCTGGTCAAACAAAGGAAAGGAAGTGGTTAAATATTGGACCAAACTTGCTTAGATCAGTGTGAGGCAGTGAGATATAATGCTGAGTTTTCTCACAAAGAGACATAACATTGTATTGTTTCATGTTCTTAACTTTATGCAATGTACAGATAATTGAGGTTTTCTCGAGATAAATCTTTTTGTTGTGCGATTGAAATTATTTATCTTTCTTGTTCATGTGATTGTGTGATCATAATTGGTTTCCACAATTTATAGAATAGATTCAAGTATTTTGTTTTAGCATATTGCAAGATCAGTTGAATCTATGTGGAGGCTTAAGGGTTAGTTCAAGTGATTTAGATCCATAAAACTATTTGATATTATTGCTAATTATTGTTGATAAAGTGTTCATGTTTTTTCGATTCCCCTATGGTGAGGCTTCCTCATAATCAAAGTTGATATTTACACAATTTATGAAATGTGGAAAAATATTTCAATTTTTTTATACTTTCATTCCAAATCAAAAGAAAACAAAACCCACAATATGAAACTTCAAAACCATTTAATTAATATAAACTATATTTTTAAAAATACTTATATTTTATCAATATACAATTTTTTCTTTAAACAAATATATAAATAACTTATAAAAAATACTAACATTTTTAGTCCCTGCCCCTTCGGGCTGTAGGGACTATAGTAATCATTTTTTTGACTATGTATTATTAGTCACTGAAACCTAGAAAGCGCTTATCATTTTAAGCAAAGTATTTTTTATAATAAAAAGCAATTAATTGAAATTTATTTAAACATTTTTTTTTAAATCGATTCAATTATGAAAAGTGTCTTATTCAACCAATTACAAAAATGGAGATCTTATTTGGCCTCTTCCTGAGGCCAAACAGATGCATTAGCTTTAAAAATATTGGAATAAGGTAAATAACGCATGTGAAGTCTTTGTGAAGTTGAGTAATGCTAGCATTAGTTAAGCAACATTAAATTTTAATTTCCAAAATACATACTCTATAGCCCATTTTCTCTGATGTTCTTCATTTTCCCTTCGGCTTCCATGTAGACTGCCATGAAAATGAATGTGACACATGTTCTTCAGTTTCCCTTCGACTTCCACGGAGTTTCCCTTCGGCTTCCACATAGACCACCATGCAAATGGATGTGACACATGCTCTTCATTTTCCCTTAGGCTTCCACCAGATTTGCCTATATCTCGGCTGTCAAGGATCTTCAGTCGGAAAAGCGCCCCAAACCCTGAGCCGAGTTGGATCCTCTGCTTCTGTTTTTGTTATCCCTGTATGGGATAGTTTCCTCATCTACACAGCAAGACAGGGCTTAAAATTTCTGTGACAGTCATGTTAATATGGTAAAAAGATATTACCATGGGTTTGTCTTAGTGGTTATTTCTTGCACGATGTAGTTCTCCTTGCAACCATAGGTTATTTTCCTGCACGATGTCGTTCTCCTTGCAACCGCAGGTGTTCATCGTGCAATGGCCTCCTCTAAATCCAATCCTTTTGTATGAAACTAGCAGCCATATTAACCTTTGTAACGTGAAGATTAACAGTAGCATTAGCTGTTTGCATAGCCATAAAGTTCTAGCAAGCATTTAGTTCGGATCACAGTGAGTTTCATATATTTCTGCAAACAAAATTGTTAATAGTCATAAAAATGTTCGCATCTTGTGTAAACATTTTGTAGTCATGTATATATTTTGTAGCAAGCTATATTAATAGTCATAATGTTGTTCACATTTCATACAAGCTCTAACAGTCAGATATATTTACCTTTTTGTTTATATGCAGCCTAACATAATGATTTTAACAAATTCATGCATATCCACATTTATGTTTTACATACAATGTTGCATAACAAATGTACATTTAGACATTTATAATAACTAGTCGGTTTACTTCTGTAACTATCATTTAAATTATCAGTTATACCTATCTATGTTATGTAATAAATATTTCTCTACCTTTGTAGGCATAGCTTCTATTCACTTTAACTAGCTAGCAGCTTAAGAAACTGATGCACCACCTCTTCTCAAAAATTCTTCTAATCTACCCACTTTGAGAATCTGGGTGAAGAATAACTGAAATTCTGAAATTTGTTTTCCTCTGAGACCAGAAAATTCATCAGATTCTTCTCCCCAAGAAGGTCACCGAGGAGACTTTGGTGCATAAGCCTTCTCCACTTTCTCGGTGACCTTCTTGGGGAGAAGAAGCTGATGAATTTTTGGTAGCACTCGGCCGCTAGCGATGGTAACCTTCCCCAAAATTTTACCCAATTTGTTGTTATTTATCACCGCCAGTTGAATGTGGCGGGGGATGATTATGGTCTTCTTGTTGTCATGGGAAACATTTCTGGCCAATTCGAACACCTCGGCAACCAGGTATTTCAAAACAGTAGCAACATAGACAGCTGCGCTGCCTAACCCTCTTGGCATAACGCCCCTTCTTGAGATACCTGGTGATCCTTCCCACTAGAAACTGCAGCCAAGCCTTTCCTGTTCTGCTCATAGACTTCTTCCGGGAGCCTGCTCCCTTCCTCCCTCCCTTTCCGTTGCCCTTTCCTAAACTCTCCATTTTCTGGATACTGCTATTTTCTCTCCTTTTCTTCTATCAAAAAGCCAATGGAATAGCAAGGTAAAGATACAATGTATGTTCTTTTCCTGAGTGGGAGGGTTTAGATAGTAGAAAGGCTTCAATTTAACACATATTAGCGATGCAATATATCTGATGATTTATGTTTGACGAACAACCACGATTGTCTCTCATTCGATCCATGGCTTACCTTGACAACCAATCACAACCTTGCATCTGCAGTAGGTTATTCAAATCCTAATTATTATTTTTTTAGTTTGGAATTTATATATTCAAAAAAAATTATGACATGCATTTTATCAACTTGTAATAATTGTCTCTAATGTTGAGATGATACATGATATACCTTCGCTTAATATGATATAAATACCTTCTTGATGGCTGGAACAATGGTTGGTGTTTCAAGGATATCAAGGATATCTCAAACAGAGTCGTTTGAAGGATGACCCGGCTCCATTGTCAATTGAAATATTTCATTCTTTCTCTCGGTATATCGTACCACTTCAGAGCAATAGAAAGAAGCGATACCAAAAAAGACTTATGGCTGTAAATTTCCTGAGACCTCCTACAACCAAGTACAATATGGTATTCAATTGCAAGTTTCAATTGTAAGGCACAAAGGAAATTTCAATCGCATGGTAGGAGTCAAATCGAGCTTATGAACTTGAACCCAAACTCAAGTAATCACGTGGCATCCTCCATGTCTTGCATCCCTGTTTTGGGGAATGGAGTAGTAAGGCACATGGCCTTCATGTGGGTCCACATGGCAGATTCCTAACATTCCTACGTGTTCCATAATATCGTTAGCTAGCAGAAGTTACGGTTCCACGTGGTGAACATCCAGAGCGTGATCCACTAGATCTTGGCTTTCGTGATCATGATGTTAGATGCTCGTAGTAGATATTTAGAGCTAGAACCAACTATCTAAGCTTGATTATTTAATTACACTGATTGAATCACCATGTTATGAGCTTATTACACTCTACAGGCTATAAGGTGTTATGTCAATTGTGTTAATTAGTTGAATACTAGTATCAACTCTATTAATCATATACATGCTCTAGGTGTTATGGATCAGTATATCCATAATAGATGCATAGTGCACACGTTACTTGTACTTCTATTGAAGTAGGATGAGCCCAAGTTACTGTACCGGTTAGATCAATCTCATCTTAACTCTAATAGTTTGATTACTACGATTCCCATTAATCTAAGCCCATTCCATATATGGTATACAAGACCTCAAGCTCTGTCACTCTAGCAGATGACTGGGCCAACTTTCCTCTAAGATCAAATGTATGTTCATTTTTTTTTCCTTATCTTCAGTATTTGAACACAACATTTCAACCAAATTTAGTTGTTCCTCGAGTTCTTGATTCTTTTTCTACGTGACCATCTGAGACTCAAGCAACTGTTCAAGCTCTATGCACCTTTCTGTTGTCGTTTTTAAAATACTAATTTTTTTTGCCAATGTTATTCAGTTTCTTTAAGGTTGGCATGAAGTTGACCTTCTCTCTCACTAGAAATCTTCAGATCTAGTTGGATAGTTACTAATCTATCTTGTGCTTCATTAAAATTAACTTGTAAATCCTCTACTAAGTTCTCATCTTCCTATTTTCCTAAGTTTAAGATTTCCTCTAACTCTTGTTTCTTTTCTCTGGATGTAACTTCTATCGCTTCGAGCTCCCTATCTCTTGATAATGTCTCCTCAAGCTTCACTCTGAATTCAGATACCTTTTCATACTTCACTCTGAATCCTTTTTTGTTTTTCAATGACAGTAGCATGGAAGCTCTCTATGTAGCTCAGTAGCATGGAGGCTCTCTGTGCAGCTCACTCACTGATGAAGGGCTCGCTTCCCTCAGGGTAGGGACTTGCTGCCCCGCAGTTTCCCTTGTATTCCTCTTATAACTTAAATTTTCATGTTTATTGTATTAATTTTCTCTTGTTATCAATAGAATGATAAATCACATCAATAATCTCTTTTTCCTATATAAATTTAGTATAAATAATTCAATATATTATTGTATATAAATTTAGTATAAATAATTCAATATATTATTGTTTATAGAATTATTATCATATGAATAATTTTTATTAATTTAATTTTTCATAATATATATTTATTATATTATTAATTTACTAATAATTAAATTATATATTATTTATTATAATTACTATAATAAAAAACTTATTTTTTTTTCAAATAATATTAATTTTAGAAAGTATAATTATGAAAAAATTAAACATTTTTTTTTCATAAAAATTTTATGTTTATATGTTTTATATTATTATAGATCCATATTAATTGCACATCTACTAAGTCTTGAGAGGGATCAAATATCTTGATATGCAAATATCCTCTTTTAAAGTGAAAAGAGATTTGATCCCTCTTAGGGTTTGGTATGAAGTTAAGATGGATCTAGGTTGGTTTAATTTTCTCCTTTAAATAAACTATATTCCACATAAATACCATTGGTCAATGCTTTGCATTATGAATACCATGGGCCCTTTTTATTTTAATTATTAATTTTTTTTATAAGTTTTTTTAAATCCAGTGAAAATATTTACATCTTTTTTGTAACTTGATTACAGTGTATCCAAACCGTCTATCCAAAACCCCATCAGTTACATTACATTAATCTTTTAATTTATTTTTATTTTTATGTTATTTGACTTAGTCAAAATGTTAAGCATTTTTTTTCCAGGAAAAAAGTCGTAATTTTTCATTTAGTAAAAGAAAAATTACATGTTACATTTTACATATAAATATTATCATAGTGCATGGTTCTGTAATACTCATCAAGGAGTCTGGTAGGCTACAAGTATCAGTGCGAAAATATAGTATAGTTCTTGTCTCTAATCAAGTCATATGTCAAAATGTTAAGCATTACTTTAGAACATCTCTATTATAATGGGTTGAAGAGCAGATCTCATTCAATGGAAAATATGTACACATATTTCCCTATTACATCAAAATTTATCATATCACTTCAAAAAATTAAATTTTAGTGAGAAAGATACCAATTATTTTTTACCACTCAAAATAATTTCAATTAACCATTTAAATATTTAAATATATATTATATTTTTTTAATAATTAAAATTCATTGGAAAAGCTAAAAAAAATAAGTGTTTCTCCCTTTTTCAAATAATACACTCAGGAATTACATTATTAAAATATATTTAACGGATAAAAACAACACTAATTATTGAAGTTCATTGAAAAAGCCAAGATAACAAGTTTTTCTCCATTTTTTAAAAATTACACACTCAATAATTATATTATTTCCACTAGATCAAATAGTCAAAGTGTAATTACATAACTTTTACTATTATTAAAACTCCCACTTAGCTCGAACTCCAGCTAAAATGGCATTGAGAAAAAATGGAGAAGTGTATAAATACCTCCCATCAATATAATCCCCAAAAGACCAGTTTATTTCACTTTCAATTTGCGAAAATTGAGTTGTGAGATAATTAGCAATACCCCACTTTATCCAAACAAGACATTGCAAAGCGCCATATAAGCATCTACCAAATACCTTCATACCCAGAGTTCCCAATACTATGCTACATGATACAATGCAAAATATGTCCAACACTATCATACAAATCATAATTAACCTAATCAACAGGCTATACCTTTGGCCACGATCTGATTCATAGTTCCACCACCTACCACTACGATCTGATTCGAAGTGCATCCAATGAGATAAGCTCATTCCCAAAAAAATACCAATGGCTATGATTATTACAATAACTCTAGCTTTAGAGAGTGGCATAGAGTAGGTATGATACCATTTGTTAGCGCCTCTTTCCAATGCAACTAGCACAATCCAACTAATAGAACAAATCAAATTGACAAAATCCATCATAAAGTATGAGGGTTTGAGGCTAAGGCGAGAACCTCTGAAGCTTAACAATTGGCACACATTTTTGTTATTCTGATCAAATTTAACAAAAACACCTTTGAGAAACGCAATTGGAGAAAACCCACCTCCACTGTGTCTCGGAAGATAATCTTCCATGGCCCTTCTCGCGACAAGGGTGCTGGAGAAGCCATCCAATTTAAACCAGAACGTGAGTGAAATGTTGATTAATACTTCTGTCAATGTTGGCACTATAACTAAGGAAACGATGTTTTATCCTTCACTCCAAAAGCATTCTCCGCTACCAGCGCTGTAGTTTTTGAGGGAAGACGATGCGCTATACCGTCTTCCTCCGACTTTGGTTCCTTTGAGTTCCAAAAGTGTTATCAGCTGCCTCGTCCACTCATCATCCATCGCTGAATGAATGGAATGCATATGATGCAGTCGTCCCTCACTGGAATGTCTATATGATCAAGTAAGCTACAAACTGCCGCCAGGGACTCCTCTGTCAATATATGCAACAACCCCTCGTTGCAGCCATGGCAGCCATTTCTCAGGCATCTCTCACAAGGGAGGAAGCACTGGGAATCAGACAGTCTTTTCAGTATTCCAGGCATCCGAAGAGCCAGCATCACTGTGATCACTTCCAATGTGTCGAATACAATGCATCCACATATTGCCATGCTTTCGTCCGTACAATCTCAGATCTCTACAGTGATTGGTACACATCGTAACGGAATGAATTGTAGAAAGACGGAGTTCAGATTATGAACATTGGACATATACTCCATGAATCACTGCATCGAGGAATTGGGGGGCATCTGCATTGATAACATTACAACATCGCATTCATATACTCTCTGCGAACACGTCGTCATTCCCTCCTCCAATTCATTTATTTTCTTCAATTTCTAACCTGTTATGGTGGTGAGTACATCCTTGGCCCCAATATCCAATTTAGGGGGGCCTCTCAAAATACATATATATAAAACTGCCAGATTTCCTAAACAAGTGATTTATAATGCAGGAAATGTAAGAGAACCTGTTAAGGCAGCACTTAATCCAGTGTGTCCAAAGGCAAGTCCACACAACCAACCCAAGCAGAAAACTAATTTTATAATAAATCCAAACTGCATCATGTGTTGGATTTTCTCCAACAATGATTTAATTATGTATTGGTTTATTAGAGCGCACTTTTATGGCATGCCACATCTCACCGTTTCCTCCTTTGGCTCTGAAATTGATATAAAAAAAATTACAGTTTGTGTACTTGCGGCCACTTTTTACAGAATTCCAATCTGATGCCCAGAGAGAGAGTTATGATGATTTTCCCAAGGTCACCTCTTTGAGATGTAATTCGGGACCCTGAAACAACCCTAAATTACACGGCTCATATCTCCGAAAATTTTGTGAACCAAGATCTGAAAAGTTTACAGGAAGTTCCTCAGGCTTGCGGCTTCGCTTTGTTAAAATTTTAGCTTCTGAAATTTCGTAGAAAAAAATTTATAGCGAAATTCCACGATGACCTGTTTAGGTGAAATTTGGGAGCCTGAAACAACCCTAACTTCCATAGATCATATCTCCGAAAATATTGCGAACCAAGATCTAAAATTTGTAAAAGGTGTTCCTGAGGATTTCATCTTCGCTCTGTAAAACTTTTAGCTTGAGAATCTTCGTAAAAAAAATTATAGTGAAAATGCTGTGATGACCTATTTAGAGCAGTGAAACCCTAGAATCTAAAGTTTTGATACCAAATGTTATGAAACCAACCCCAAAAATAGAAGAAAAGAGAGATCAATGCCTTAGAAACTAGCCACTTTGAGGGGGAAACCTCCAATACATTGGATAAATGCAAAATTCTTGGCTGATACAAATGACAGAACCTTCTTCTATATATAGGAGTCCATGGGGTCACAATATAATCCTTGCTGACTTAACAATAATAATGTAAGGGAATAACAATAACAATATGGGAGTTACAAGGGTACAACAATAATGATAAGGGGGTTACACTAATAACAATAAGGGACTACACTAGTAATATAGGGACCTAACATGAATGCCTTGGATCACTGGTGGTTGATGTAGTCAGATGTCAAAGTGACACATGCAGAGATTAGTAGTAGGCGGACATTAGAGGGTAGAGCAGAGTTTTCAGTAGTGTAGATTGCACAAATTCATAGTTAGCAAAAGTGCAGAGTTTTTCAGTAGACAGTGCAATAGCTAGTATCAGTCAGAGACTCTGGAGACAGATGCATCATATTGATTCAGGTTGGATGCTTTTCAGTTTCAGAAGTTGGAGTAGCATTGACACTAGAGAGAAGTGTTACATGTAGAACATTACAAAGGTATTAGATTTGGATAGAGTTGAATTCCTTTCTTGTTAAGAGAGAGTGTTGAAAATACAAGAAGAAATAATGAAAATGGCACCTAGGAGGATTATAGTTTAATTTTCTCGTATTTAAATTAGAAGGAAATTGTAATTCCATGTAACATGACAACTTGTGATAGTTAACTGAGTTATGAAGACTTAGTTAGCTCAATCAATTTGAGTTGAGGTTCAAATGGGAGGCATGTAGAGTTTACTATAAGTTTTATGGGGTCTAATTTCAATTGATTTTGAGTTGTAATTAGTTAACTCAATTATTTGAGTTAAAATAATTTTAATTAGTTCTAACTGAGTGCTGAGCTAATGAGGGGTCCAGTGAATTAAATATGATTTAATTAACATCCACTAATCAATCAGGTAACTGATAATTCGCTATAACTAGTTGTTCCATGTGAGTTCTAAGAGTGGCCCAGTTGAGATTGGAGCTAAAGGGAAGTAGATTATCAGTTGTATAATCAGAAAATTATACATGTGATGCATGAGGTCACCAGGATGCCTTGGATGTATTGCGCAATAAATTGATGAGAATTTCCTAATTAATAGGGGCTCAATTAGACCGGGAATGTGTGAGCAAGGTTGGTTAGACATAAGAAAGGAAATGGTTAAATATTGGACCAAACTTGCTTAGATCAGCGTGAGACAGTAAGAGATAATGTAGAGTTTTCTCACAAAGAGAAATACCATAATTGCTTCATGTTCTTGACTTTATGCAATATACAGATAGTGAGGTTTTTAGTTGAGGTTTTTCCCATATAAATCTTTTTGTTTTGCGATTGAAATTATTTCTTTTTCTTGTTCATGTGATTGTGGGATCTTAATTGGTTTCTGCAATTTTTAGAATAGATTCAAGTATTTTGTTTTAGCATATTACAAGGTCAGTTGAATCGATGTGAAGGCTAAAGGGTTAGTTCAAGTGATTTAGATCCATTAAATCTATTTGATATTATTGCTAATTATTGTTGATAAAAAGTTCATCTTTTTTCCATTCCCATGTGGTGAGGTGGTCTCCTCATACTCAGAGTCGAGATTTACACAATTTATGGAATGTGGAAAATTTTCAAATTTTTTATATTTTCATTCCAAATTAAAAGAAAACAAAATCCACAATATAAAACTTCAAAACCATTTAATTAATATAAACTATATTTTAAAAAATACTTATATTTTATCAATATACAATTTTGGCCTTAAACAAATATATAAATAACTTATCAAAAATACTTAGATTGTATTCCTCTTATTAATGATATTTGTAACTTAAATTTTCATGTTT
The DNA here is from genome assembly GCA_034641835.2 of Pinus albicaulis. Classification (NCBI taxonomy): domain Eukaryota; kingdom Viridiplantae; phylum Streptophyta; class Pinopsida; order Pinales; family Pinaceae; genus Pinus; species Pinus albicaulis. Next base: position 171,970 of record JAXQQM020068456.1, read on the forward strand.
ATTGTGTTACTTTTCTCTCATTATCAATAGAATGATAAAGCACATCAATAATTTCTTTTTCATATATAAATTTATTATAAATAATTCCATATAATAGTTCAATATATTATTGTTTATAGAATTATTATCATATGTTTTTTTATTAATTTATTTTTTCATAATATATATTATTATATTATTAATTTACTAATAATTAAATTATATATTATATATATATATATATATATATATATATATATATATATATATATATATATATATATTTGAATTTCGTAGGACCTCTCTATTTTCTATTATATAAAGAGCAATTTGCTATAAAAAAATAAATAGTCTTAGTAGCCTCAACCTGCCCGAAAGAAACCAGGTCTATTGGCCACTACAAAAAATTATAAGCCGACCAGTAGCAGTATTGTTTTTTCCTCCGATTAATAGTTAAAACACTCTGACTATGTCCATAGAAACTACAAATAAAATAGATGCTTGATTTAATTAAATTATATATTATTCATTATAATTATTATAATATTTTTTTAATTTATTTAAAATAATATTTAATTTTTCCATAATTATAATAATATTAATTTCATAAGGTATATATATATATATATATATATATATATATATATATATATATATTCAAAAAAGATTACATTTATATGTTTTGCACTATTATGAGCTATCTTGCCCCTAATATTTATCAAGTTTTGAGAGGGATCAAATATCTTGATATGCAAATATATTATTTTAAAGTGAAAAGAGATTTGATCTCTCTTAGGGCTTGGTAGATCTAGGTTGGTTTAATTTTCCCCTTTAAATAGGTTATATTCCACATGAATACCACATGTCAATACTTTGCATACTTTGAATTATGAATATCATGGGCCTTTTTTATTTTAATTATTATTTATTTTTTATAACTTTGCATTATGAATACCCTGGGTCTTTTTTATTTTAATTACTATTTTATTTTTATAAGTTTGTTTAAATCGAGTGAATATGTTTACATCTTTTTTTGTAACCTAGGATTGCATCTTCATCATCATGTCCAATACATATCGCCCTTGGGAATTGAAGGGGTGACTTCACATCAAAGAGTGCCTTAACAGACCCCTTGATCACACTCTATCCAAAAAATCTATCCAAAACCCGTTGGAGAAGTGAAAATGTTTAAGTTACATTAAATTAATCTTTTGATTTAATTATAATTTATTTTTATTTTTATGTTATTTGACTTAATCAAAATGCTGTACCATTACATTAAACATCTCTATCATAATGTGTTTAAGAACAAGTCTCAAGTTAAATGAAAAATATGTATGCATATTCCCCTATTACATCAAAATTTATCATGTCACCTCAAAAAATTAAATTTTTGGTGAAAAATGATATCAATTATTTTTTACAAGTCAAAATAATCTCAATTAACCATTTAAATATTTTTCATATATATTATATATTTTTTAATAATTGAAATTCATTGAAAAAGCCAAGATAACAAGCTTTTCTCAATTTTTAAAAATTACACTCAATAATTACATTAGTGGAAATTAACGGATAAAAACAACACTAATAATTGAAATTCATTATAACAAGTTTTTCTCCATTTTTAAATAATTACACACTCAATAATTACATTATTTCCACTAGATCAAATAGTGAGAGTGTAATTACATAAATTTTATTATTATTAAAACTCCCACTTAGCTCGAACTCCAGCTAAAATGGCATTGAGAAAAAATGGAGAAGCGTGTAAATACCTCCCATCAATATAATCCCCAAAAGTATAAGCATGATGCCCACAATCCCGCCTTTGTTCACTTCTAACTGGCGAACATTGAGTGGCGAGACAATTAGCAATAACCCACTTTATCCAAACAAGACATTGGAAAGCGCCATATAACCATCTGCCAAATACCTTCATACCCACAGTTCCCAATACTATGCTACATGATACAATGCAAAGTATGTCCAACACTATCATAACAAACATAATTAACCTAATCAACCGCGCATTTGATTTGCCCCGGAAATGTGATTCGAAGCGCAGCCAATGAGCTAAGCTCATGCCCAAAGAAATACCAATGGCTATGATTATTACAATAACTCTAGCTTTAGAGAGTGGCATAGAGTGGGTATGATACCATTTGTTAGCGCCTCCTTCCAATGCAACCAGCACAACCCAACTAACAGAACAAATCAAATTGACAAAACCCATCATCAAGTATAAGGGTCGAAGGCTAAGGCGAGAACCTCTGAAGCGTAACACTTGGCACACATTTGTGTTATTCTTATCAGATTTGACGATAGCAACTCTGAGGAACGCAATTGGAGAAAACCCACCTCCACTGTGTCCCGGAAGATAATCTTCCATGGCCCTTCTCGCGACAAGGGCGCTGGAGAAGCCATCTGCTTTAAACCAGAAAGTGAGTGCAATGTTTATGAATACTTCTGTCAACGTTGGCACTATAACTAAGGAAACGATGTTGTAGTCTTCAATTGAATCGCATTCTCCGCTACCAGCGATGTAGTTTTTGAGGGCAGACGATATGCTGTCTTCTGTGTTTGTTCCTTTGAGTTCCAAAAGTGTTATCAGCTGCTTCGTCCACTCATCATCGCTCGCTGGATGCACTGGAATGCATATCATGAATTGAAGAAGTAAGCTACAAACTGCTGGCGGGGATTCCACATGGGGGGCACCCTCTGTCAATATATCATTCTCCACATGCAACAGCCCCTCGTTGCAGCCATGGCAGCCGTTTCTCAGGCATCTCTCACAGGGGAGTAGGCACTGGGAATCAGACCGTCTTTTCAGTATTCCAGGCATCCGATGAGCCAACATCTTTGTGATCTCTGGCAATGTGTCGAATACAATGCATCTACATCTCCGTCTGCAAGTGCAGTCCTCTGCAGAGGGACGGAATGGTAGAAAGACGGAGTTTATATGATGAACATTTGACATATACTCCATGAATTGCTGCATCGAGGAATTGGGGGACGTCTGCATTGACAACATTACAACGTGACATTCATCTACTCTCTCCGGACACGTTGTCAATCCCTCCCCCTCATATGTGGTCAGGCCCTCCAATTCATTTATTTTCTTCAATTTCTGAGCTGCTACGTTGATTATTACATCCTTGGCCCCAATATCCAATTTAGGCGGGCCTCTCAAAATACATCTATAGAAAACTGCCAGATTTCCTATACATGTGATTCCTAATGCAGGAAATGTAACAGAACCCGTTAAGGCATCACTTAATCCAGCCTGTCCAAAGGCTAGTCCACACAGCCAACCCAAGCAGCAAACTAATTTTATAATAAATCCAAACTGCATCATGTGCCGGATTTTCTGCCCCATTTTAAATACTGCCATTTTACAATAAAATGGGAGGAGGAAGTAATTTTCACAAACCATATAAACGAGAGCTATGACTGCTCCACAAATTGTCCCCGCGGATTGTGCTTGCAGCGGCATTATCTCCATCGCCAGTGGCAAAAGAGCGAATAATAAGCAAAGAGCAGCAGAAGCTTGGTAGTAGAAATGGTCGCCATGAACATACTCTGTCTTCTCCTGCAGCCACCAGTATCTCTGTTTCCCACTCCAACTATCGACAATCCAACCGTTCCTTAAGTTGTCTATCTGCAATCAATGAAGATGATATTTATAAGGAAAACAATTTCCTACAGAGAAATCTTCAACTTCAAGTCAATTTTAACCTTACACTTTAGCTTTCCTATTTGGAATATGAGTGCCCCACAAAACAATTTCCTCCAAAGAAATCTTCAACTTCAATTCAATTTTAAGCATAAACTTTATCTTTCCTATTTGGAATATGAGTCCCCCACAAAACAATTTCCTACAAAGAAATCTTCAACTACAATTTAATTTGATTTGATTACCTTGCAACATGTACGCATGAGCTCCGCTTTAAAGTTGGCTCCGTCGAGAACATTTAACATTACATCGTCGTTAATTGACGTAACTTTATTCTATTCCTATTTTTCTCATAAATTAATGTTTTATCCGATGCACGAGCGGTGATGAGGAGTGACTGGGTGCGTAAATCAGTTTATTTGTATGGGTTAGTGACTATTAAGGGTACGTTTAATTCAACTTTGGACAATTTTAGTGATAGAGGAAAATCATTATTTTATTCAACATTGGTACCAGCTCTAACTTCGTTTGGACAAAAGAAACTAAAGTTTTATACTTTATATCTTAGCTTTCACACAAATTGATGTTTTATTCTCAATTAATTTTTTTTTCACATTTCACAATAAAGTTTATAACATAATGAATCAATCTCTATAATATAAATTGATGTTTTATTCTCTATTTAAACAATTTTCACATTTCACAATAAAGTTTATAACATAATGAATCAATCTCTATAGATGGAATATTGATTATCTATTTCCATAACATAAATTGATGTTTTATTCTCTATTCAAACAATTTTCACATTTCACAATAAAGTTAATAGCATAATGCATCAATCTCTATAAATGGAATATTGATTATCTAGTAATGATTTTTTTCTTTATCAATTAATTTCAAAATAGCCATAATCATGTTTTTATTAGTACAATAGTTAACATACTCCAAAAATAAAAAGCATGAACATAAATTATAACATGTTTAACATAGTTCTTGTATCAAAAATATTTAGGAGACACATAATTAAATAGGTAAGCATGTAAATATAAATCCATTTCCAAGAAATACACAACTCACACGACTTTTATTAAATTAACAATCACAATGCACCTTAGTTATAACTATGGTGAAAAATCGACATTTCATTAGCTACAATGAGAGAACCAATGATGGCACCAAATTGAGGAGTATAAAATTTAAGTCATGGGTCTCTAATTGACTTCCTCCCCATAATATGTTGCTTACAATCATGTTTACCAAAAAGAAAAAAGAAAAAGTGAGCCAATGAGAAGAATGCCTTAATACCATTAATACTTTTAAATTTTTACATGGAGTTAGAACACGTTATCATAACAAAAGGGTTTAACTCCCTCTCTAATTTTTTGCAACATAATAGTATGAAAATTCTTGATCCTTTATCCTTTTTTAGGAGGAATCCTTTCCTTTGTGCCGCAAAATCAGGAAGCACTATGCTAAGAGTAACCAAAAACAAATTACTTGTTATTTTAACCAATTTTTCCCTTCTGAAGACATTTCCTTTGATAACAACAAATGAGGCCTAATTGGAAACAAACTCTGTCTATTGTGTGTGTTGCACTAGTGCCTTAGGTGTGATGAGATGTTTGAGCAACACTTGAGCCAAAGGACGCACATTCTAGGGTGTTTCTTAATGTGGGGCATATATGATGTATTCATATACAATTCTCAATTATCAGTATTCCCCCTCATTTAATGTTTTCTCTACCCCTAAAATTTTCAAAAATTTGTCCTGCCCTATTTTTTCAAGATGGTGTATAGGAGCAAAGGAGTGACCAATACATTTAATTAGGGCCAATATTGTCATAGATGGTTGGAGTAGCTTTTCCATGTTTAGAAATGTGGGCATGGTCTATTTTCCTACCACAATTAAGAAGTGGAATCTCAAAATGTTTAAGATCTTTTCTTATCTATTGGATTTATGCAAAAGTTATTTCAACATCTAATGTGCAGGGGAGGCCATTGGACACCATCCATGCCATGTCATCCATGCAAAATTTGATATTGAAATATGTCATTATGACTTTCCCATTGCCAACTATTCCAATCACTCAGTCTTGTAGTGCATGTGCTTACATCCGTTCAAAAAAAAGTTCCATCGTTCATCCCTAACAAATCTAGTTTGTGAGTGGGCATATTATTTATGATTTCTTTGACTTCATGAGCCATCCATGCATTTAGTTCCACATCTCTCTGAGCATCATCCAAATATTTCATCACCAACCAGTTATGGAGATCATTAATTTCTAAGTAGAATTGCACATATTCTAAGACTTTTGTGGCATCCTCCATAAAATAACCCTAAATCATGCTCTTGATTTCCTTGAGTTTTGCACACATCTTGGCCCCTCCTCTAATATCTCCTCATTCTTGGCTTTCCATACATATTTCTCCTTTATCTCCACAACAATATTAACTCACCTTTAATACTTTCTTCTTAGTCTCATCTAAATTTTATCTTGCTTGCTAAGGTCTTCATTTCTTTTATTGACAAGGACATATAAGATTGTTTCCTCCTCTATGTTATCTTGTCATAGCAATTTCCAATGCTCCATTATTTGAGCAACCCATCAATCCTTTGTTGCATATTTGATGCGTTGAAATCTCCTACCTCTTATACTATGATAGGAGTAAGGGGTGATCTTATGATTTATGCCCCAAATACTCTCAATTTTGGAAGCTTAGTATCTTGCTTGGCTCCATCTAGGCGGGTTGTTAGTTATAGGGCATACAATTTTGTATATTTTAGAGAGACAAAATTCTTAGTGAGGGATAGGTTTTTGGCTTTGAGAATAAGGTTTTCACTAATTAGGAGCTTGACTTCCTATATCAACCTCTTCCTTCATTCCAAAATTTGGTGGACTGTGGGAAGTATTGATATTGCAAGTGTGTTATTTAGGGCCTTAATGTTCTCCTACCTTTCCTTAAGCGCGGAGATAGGACCTTTAGCTACTTGTACATCATATCCTATAGTGATCATCTTGCAGTCCAACATCCATTTCCTAATCTCCATCTCTCTTACCCTTGTTTTCAAGTATTAGTTATGTATGGTCACATGTTAAGGTCCTACCCTTATCTCCCTATTTTGGGTACTTAATAGCTATTCTATTAATATATGAGTTCCATTATATAGCTAGTGAGTAGTTACCTACTATAAAATGGGCCGCCTTTATAAAATAAGGTCCATTAGGTGGTTCATACCCATTAATTATTTGACCACAAGAATTTATGGTTATTACTATCGATAAGCTATTTATAAATCTAGAGGGATATGGAATGTTTTATTAAGTTGTTTATCTTTTGGATATCTAATCAAGGAGGTCACCCCATTGAATAGGTTTTAAATATTGGTTTCCATCTTCTAGAATTATAATACAAGGGTATAATTTTCAAGATTCGTTTCATTGTCTTTTGTGTTTTCTTTCTTAGGGAAACATGTACCAATAATCAATAAAATGAATTAGAATATATCTGTGTGTGTGTGTGTTCTAACATATTTAAATCACATGGAAATCTATCATTTAGTAGGTAAAAATATTATTAGGTAAAAATAAATTCATAAAACACAAGTGGAGTCACCTAGTTGGATAGCCTTGTAACCTCTATTGGCGCTTCTTCTAGTAGTATTACATTAGACAACACTTGTATACATATTTTTCGCCTACTTCCATCAAATATGTTGAGGATCCTAGAGACACTATAAAACCAAGTTTACATAAACATTGTTGGAAATGTAGCGAGAAAATCTAGTTTTGACCTTACCTTGGTCATACGAGATTATAATTATAATTTAAATTTCATTAGAATACTTGGAGGTAGCTAACTAAGGTGAAATGACACTTGTCACTTAGTTAAATCATTTAATTTGAGTTTGAGACACTTTAGTTGAGTTCAGTATGATTGATTGCTAATTTCTAGAAATATATTTCAGTTAAATTGAGTTATTGTGAGTTAAAATAGTTCTAAGTGTAAGATGAACTAGTGGAAGTTCCAAGAGTGGAAGTGTAACTTCAATTCACTCTAGTGATCAACCCATTAACTCATCAATCAACCCAAAATAATTGATGCATGAAAATAATTCGAGTTACTTAGTTGAGATTCGAGTTCAAGGCAAGTGTATTACGAGTTGATGTACATGTGGTGCATGCTGTCAGAGACCAGCCTAAAGTAGTTGCGCAATCAATATTGAGGAATTTCCTAATTAATAAGGTCCTAATTCCTCAAGGAACAGGGTAAGGAAATATGAGTTTTCTAGGCTGATAAATTGACTAAGTATTGGTCAGAATCATTTAGTGAAGTAGAGATATAGACTATATAGGTGCAGGTTGTGTTGATGCTTGAGAAAGCATATGGATTCATTTCTATTATTTTATTAATGCAATACAGATAGGAAAGGGTTTTGAGCAGTTGCATTCCCATAGATAAATCTATGTGTATGTGTGTTGAATCTTGATGCATGTTTATGATTTGTGTTCTTGATCGTTAATTTCTTTCCGTAGATGATAATAGTAGATTTGAGTCTTATTTTTTAGAAAATCACATGAGGAGCTCTGAATCTAAATAGAATTTCTACATGGTATGCGAGCAAGAATCACAATAGAGAAGAGAATTTGAAGTTTTCTTTGCAGGAGGATCAAATTTGCAGGATCAATTCTTCAGAGCTAGCAAGATGGAGTTTTATGGAATAAGACTTGAGTATTCACTTGACAAAAGCTTGAATTATGATGCTTGGAAAGATTGCATGGAGGCAGTGCTGGAATATTATGGGTTGAAGGAATTCATAGATAATGATATCCAGAAACCAGGAGCAATTGATTCTCATAATCTAGCATATTGGAATAAGTGTGTAGTAAAGGCGAGGATGATAATATTAGAGGGAGTATGATATCATATTGTCTCTACCTACATGGGAAAGAGAATCCATATGCAATATGTAAATCCTTGATAGATTTGTTCCGGAAAAATAGTAACCACAGGAAGTTGGCTCTCAAGGAAAAGCTTGAAAATATCAAGATGCAGAAGGACGACATAATACCACAATACCTGAGCAGGTTCACACAATGTCGTGATGAACTTGGGAGTGTTTGTGTTACAAATGTATAAGATGATATGCTAAGCCTACCACTTGTAGGTCTTCCCAAGAGATGACACAATTACCAGGATTTTGTAAATGGGAGGGAGAAGCTGCCAAATTAGGAACACGTATGATCTAATTTGGTGACAAAAGAAATAAGGTGGAACACCAGAGACACAAACTCATCCAAGTGTGATTATGACGAGAATTTTTCCTTAGATGGAAAGGAAAACAAGGGGAAAGGGAAGAAATCCCAATCCGAAGGAGATTCTAGTTAAGGGGGTAAGAAGAAATACTTTTCCAAATCAAGTGCTTTCACTGTCATGAACTAGGACATTATGCCACGAAGTGTGCACACAAGAAGGTAGGCAAGAAGCCCCCAGGAGGAGTGGAAGGTGATGCTTTGGTTTGACAATTCGATTTTGACTTCACCCTCATTGCATGCATGGAAAGCACAATGGTGGGTAGTGTGTGGTATCTAGATAGTGGTGCCTCATTCCACATGACGGGGAAGAAATAATTTCAGTGACTTGGAGGAGAGCCAGGTGTACATCGAGATGGAAGACAATGGAAGGTAAAACGTGACCGGTATTGGTACAATTACTTTTAAGAGGGAATCTGGCTCCCCTCTCAAGCTCAAGGATGTGATGTTTATACCATGCCTGAAGAAGAATCTAATTTTAATACTTGTGTTGGAATATCGTGGCTAAAATGTGATATTAAACGAAGGGAAGGATTTCCCGAGACATATCACCACGGAACAAGTGAATCAGATCGAGGTTTGAGTAAAGAAACTCTACAAATTAAATGTGGAATAATGTGCAGTATTGAGCACAAAAGCAGAGAAGGCGCAGAGATGAGATATTTGTGAATTATGTCATAGAAGACTTGGCCATTTTCATCATGGATCTTTTAAGATCATGCAACATATTTCTACATACCTCCCCAAAGGAGCACTAGAGTAGTGATATACATGCAAAGGGTGTATATTGGGGAAGTATGCAAAAGCCACCTTCAATGATAAGGACAATAAAGCGCAAACAATCCATGAAAGTATTCACTTCGATGTGTGTGGACCTTTCTCGACAACCTCCACTTCCAAGCATAGGTATTATGTTATATTTGTAGACGATTTCTCACATAAGTCCTTGCTTTTCACTATGCAGAAGAAAGACTAAAAATTCTCCAATGTTGTTGAATTCAAAGAACTTGTTGAGAAAGAAACTGGAAAGAAAGTGAAGGATCTTAGGAGCGATAATAGAGGTGATGATCTGAAATCTACATGATTAATTATGTGTGCACTTAACTAAGGTTGCGTTTATGTGAATGAATGAAGGAAACTGAGTTATTTTCATGCCTTAAATATCAAAATTTGATAACTGAAATGAAGAATAAACACCAGTAATAAAATACGCAAACACAATAAACATTGATAATGGTATTCGTCCCTCCTGGACTACATCTCCGGTTCCACTTCCAATGGGCATCCATTATATTAGGAATGCTCCAAAAAGGTTCTTTACTTGAAAATTTACCAGCTGATATGTGCAGCTAGGCACTGTTGTTTAGTGTAGAATAGAAGCCCTCTGTCTCAGCTTTCCAACACATATATCCATTCTCAAAAAGGCCCAAGGAAGGTTTTGATATGCTTTCGAAAAGTATTACGAGGATATAAAACTATGTTTTGCGACTCATTGTTCCACTCTTGACTCAACGAATTGCAATGACATGTTTTATGTAGAAATTTATAAACACAATAATTTATTTCCGGACTCTCCTGATCTAACAAATTAACCTTATGTTAAATACAAAATCCTTCCACTTAATTCTTTGCAGAAATTAAATCGCCAATTGCAAAACACATATGAAGCAAATCAATCGCACATAACAAGAATGTTTTACTGGTAAAGCTTAAAGCTAAAACCCCCAACTATCATATATTATATATATCAATGGATCATGAAACAATCTCATATATCTCATACAAAGCTCAGCTCATAGAGCTCTCAATACAATCTACAATTGTCACACACTGTCTTGCAGAAATTTGCATATATATGCACCAATTTCTTGCCTCCTGACAGCCTGCCTCCACTGTGCAATCCCTGCTAAAGAAGACCCCTAAATGAATTCGACCTTACCTTTCCTTGACTGCGCAATCCTCATAAGCATCTCCAATGTGTGTGTAGATATATTGAATGCATCACTACAGTCACAATTGATAGTCCATCTCACCCTTTCACCTATCTCTCCACTGGGTCTCCACTGGATCTGACATGCAAGTAGTTAACTGTTGTATTTGTTCATTTGCAAGTAAGACACTACTTGTGAATTAATTAAATAATTAATTCACTCATCTATCACTAGTGTATGTTCAATTACAACTAGCACAACTGAGTTTAACTCACTGAACTGAGTTAAACTAAATAACAACTCCCATAACTACTCTTCCAACTCTGTTACAACTTGCCACAATCAGTTATAACGAAGTCCTCCATGCATGAGTCACCAACCACCCTAGGAATTGCGTAATTCCTTCAGCCCACTGATGTGCCACATCTATTCACTCGAGTGCACCCACCGAGAGGCAAAATGTAACTTTCGCCGGGGCCCTATACTATAAATAGGCAAATAGTCGACTCGATACAAATATCCTTATTAACTAGAAAGGTGAGGCATTGACTTTCCAAGTAACGCCATGAGTCAACACCCACTTTCATGAGGAGTGCAGCACGCTCGTGATAAGCGCCATCGAATTCCCACCCCAGAGTTAAGGGAAGGAAGGTCATGCTTATCTGAAACATTGGTATCTTAATACAAGAAATTTTACATTCAGCACTGGGTCTATTGTCTTATTACGCGCCTTGCTATAACATAAAATAAAGTGCTCCAAGAGAATAAGTTACTATTTATTGTATGATTATTATTAAGGGCTAATAATAATCAACATGCATTCTATTTTTAGATTTGTGATCTATAAATAGACTTCGCCCATCTTTTAAAAATAGAAATTAATCCAAAGATAGAATTTTCTCAACCATCTAGAATCAACATACTGCTAATTTTAGAATATGCTCACCATTCTAAAAATAGACATACACCTAAAAATAGCCCGTGTGGGCCCCACCTAGTGTAGGTGCTGATTTTTCACTAGGATCAGGGAATGATGTTTTCGGATGCCACTTTCATTGTTTCTTGTTGTAAAATTCAACACTCCCTCTCAACAAGAAAGGTTTGTCTTTGCATGTGCCCTGCAACTCCATGCATCCGCCCTGCAATACTTGCATGCAACACTTCCGAAACTGAATAACCTCCAAATACTAAAACAGTATAATGCATCTGTCATCAAAGTCTTTTGACTTTTTCTTAGCTACTACACATGTCTTCAGGAACCATTGCGCTGTTGAACTCTGCAACCATGCACTCTACACTTGCTGTCAACTCTGATCCACGCTCCACTATCCGACACTGTCACTTTGATCTAACTGCATCAATCCAACTGATCACGCTACTGCTGCTCTATGGGCACCTCGTAGCCAGGTTCGATTCATGAGATCCACACCATCTCAATGAATCCTGCCCATAAATATCTTCTTGGGATTACTCATGCATGTCGCCCCACCTCTTACTTGGTGTTATAGCTGCATGCACTCCCTCTATCCATCTCGCACGAAATTTCTCTGCATGAGTGGCTGTTCCCACTCCATGATCCTCATCTTGTGGCTGCTTCACATCCTGAGGTTCACTCTTACTTGCATGAAAATCCTGCTCCCTCTCAAGCTTCAATTACATGTCTTCCTCGCACTTCCCAACAATAGGAAGCTCCGTAGAAATCCCATCCACTTCAAGTTTGTAGAGATTCTTAACTTGAATCCCAACCTTCTTGGCTTTCCCTGTTGCTTTGTGTTGCTAGAAAAAATTTCCTTCACTAAAGACAACATCATAGCCTCTATCCTCTAACATTGCAACTAAGATTAAATTCTTCTTTAAACCTGGAACATGCACAACATATTTTAAATGAAAGAGTTTATTTGATTCCCTCTGAAAGGTAATGGTACCAATGCCGACCGCACTATATCGTCCATTGTCACCCAACTCAACATGCATTTGGAGATCTTTCTCCACTAAGTCATTGAACAATTTTTCATCTCCCGTCATGTGAAAGGAAGCACCACTATCAAAGTACCACCCCGATCCCAATGCACTAGACACCATGCATGCGATCAATGAGAAGTCAAGCTCAAATTCCGAGGCAAGGGCCTCACCAGCTGCAGCTCCAGCAACCATCTTGCTCTTCTTCTTATGTGGACAAGTTGTGGCAATATATCCAAACTCGTGACAGTGAAAACACTTCACTTTGAACATGTTGTGCTCCTTGCCTTCTTCACTGGCCTCAGATTTAGAGTGGAATTTCTTCCCCTTCCCCTTCTTCGCCTTGGCAACAAAAGCACAATCCTCTTCATCATCAAGAAGTGATGAAGAGCCATCCCTGGTGGTCTGCCTTATCTCCTCCTGCACTAGATCCGACCACAGTCGCTCCCAATCTAACGGTTTATCCCGTCCATTGAAAGAGTCTTGATAACTGTGCCAACTCTTCGGAAGCCCAAGGAGAGCTAAGCTCACCAAGTCATCATCCGAAACACTTACTCCTACACTCCCAAGCTCATCCCTGCATTGGAAAAACTTTGTCAAGTATACTGGAATAGTGTCGTTCTTCTCCATCTTGATTTTTCTGAGTTTATCCTTCAACGACAATTTCCTATGGTCGCTGCTGCTTTGGAAAAGATCTGTCAAAACCTTCCACATAGAAGATGGAGTGAATTTCCTATCAAGGTTTGACCCAATATGGTCTTTCACACCTTCCAATAGAATCCTCCTCTCCCTTTCTACTTTCTTTTTCCATGCATCAAGTATTGCAGCATCCGCCGAAGTGGGCTTAGGAACATCGCTATTGAGGAACTCCTTCAAGCCATTATCTTCAAGAACCGCCTCCATCATATCCTTCCAGACTATTTAGTTCGAGCTTCCATCGAGTGTGTACTCCAAACGCAACCCATTGAAATTCATTTCAATGTATACTCAACTGTCGCACCAAGAAATTATTGCAGTAATTTCGAATTGTTCCACCAGCACAAAACTCAGCACCGCTTCAATATTACAATATCCAGTGATTAACATTGCTCTGATACCATGTAGAGATTTATAAACATAATAATGTATTTCCAAATTCTACTAATCTAACAAATTAATCTTATGTCAAATACAAAATCCTTCCACTTCATTCTTTGTGGAAATTAAATCGCCAATTGCAAAACACATATGAAGCAGAATCAATTGCACATAACAAGATGTTTTATCGGGAAAGCTTAAAGCTAAAAACCCCAAATATCATATATTATGTATATCAATGGAACATGTAACAGTATCATACAAATCTCAGCTCATAGAGCTCTCAATATAGTATACAATCATGACACATTGTCATGCAGAAATTTTCATATCTATGCACCGATTTCTTGCCTCTTGAAAACTTGCCTCCACTGCGCAATCCCTATTGGAGAAGAACCCTGAATGAACTCCACCTTACCTTGCCTTGACTGTGCAATCCTCATAAGCATCTCCAATGTGTGTGTAGATGCATTGAATGCATCACTATAGTCACAATTGATAGTCCATATCACCCTTTCACCTATGTCTCCACTGGTTCTCCACTGGATCTGACATGCAAGTAGTTAACTGTTGTATTTCTTTAGTTGCAAGTAAGGAACTACTTGTGAATTAATTAACTAATTAATTCACTCATCTTTCACTAGTGTATGTTCAGTTACAACTAGCACAACTGAGTTTAACTCACTGAACCGAGTCAAACTAAATAAAAACTCACATAACTACTCTTCCAACTCTCTTACAACTTGCCACAATCAGTTATAACGAAGTACTCCATGCATGAGTCACCAACCACCCTAGGAATTGTGTAATTACTTTAGCCCACTGATGTGCCACATCTGTTCACTGAAATAAAGTAATCCAAGAGAATAAGTTACTATTTATTGTCTGATTATTATTAAGGGCTAATAATAATCGACATGCATTCTATTTTTAGATTTGCAATCTATAAATAGACTTCGCCCATCTTCTAAAAATAGAAATTCATATAAAGACATAATTTTCTCTACCATCTAGAATCAATATCATGCTAATTTAGAATATGCCTACCATTCTAAAAATAGACATACACCTAAAAATAGCCTGTGTGGGCCCCACCTAGTGTAGGTGTTGATTTTTCACTAGGATCAAGGAATGTTGTTTCCGGATGCCACTTTCACTGTTTCTTGTTGCAAACTTCAACATTTTATAAGGCCTCGGGAAGGTTCCAGGGTCAAAACTCCTAGGCTATTCATAGATGGTGGTTTTGATTAGGTACATAACTTAGCTCTCGGTGCAATGATGTTTCAACACCATGCTAAAACTTAGCTTAGCGAGTTCAACATAAAACCACCCTATCCAAACTTTGGTGCATGTATTAATACCTTTACATATTTTTGGCGCATATCATTTAATACATGGCGCATTAACTTTGGCTTTGGCGCATAATATATGGTTTAATACATATCATTTCGAAATAGTTACAAATGTAAATTAATTGGGATCTGAATCCTTGGCAATTAGTTAGATGTTGAACTTGGCGCTAACCATTAACCCCGAAGGTGACGTGAAACCGTTGCATGTGAATTGGCTGAAGGTTTTGCAGGTATCAACGGTCAAATAGTTTATAACCCTGAGGCTTGTTGACTCCCCGACGGTTCATTGGAATGGAGGTGTAATACCTTTGCAACCTGTGGCACTCCTCACTCAATACACCTCCGGTGCGTTATTTTGCAACTTTGCACTGTTCTACTACAACGCCATTGATTATGAGCCATGTCATACCACTTCACCAATTCCAATGTGATTCGTGACGTTGATACATCATGATATATGGTTTTTCAACCATGTTTAAAACTTTATGAAAACTCTTCTCATGGGTCTTTCAAACTTGGTCTTTATTACAACCTCCTCCATATAATTAATACTAACCAACCTTTGACATTAACAATGGTTTAATTGCTCAAAATTTCACCATAATCTATCTGTTAACATATGGTTTTGATAATATAGTTCTACTCCACCATATTATATGGTTTTTAAAATCATATCTTTTTGCGCCCACTATATAATGTCTTTGCTCCATAGGTGTTTGACCATATGTCTTTTGTGCCCACCATGTAGTTTTGATTTAGGGACACCCTGTAGTTTTGAAATTTTAAAAATGATGAACACCATAAACACATTAATGCACCCATGATTTGAAATAGGAACCTTTAACTAATCAAACTCAAAATCTCACCATGTAACCTGAAGAATTTCACCTGGAATGAACTTTAAACCTTTTGAATGCATTGACTAGACCATTGCCATACGCCAAGCAGTGGGAATGCCACATGGCCAAAAAGGCCCCTTTTGCACATGTCCATCATAAAATTTGACGGACGATTTCTCCATCATCCGGAGACCAAATGAGAAACCAAAAGTATTGTCGGATCCAGAATGACAGGCTCTACTTATTGGAATTATTTATGAGAAAAACCGAGACATTTGAGCTTCAATCAACTAGAGGATCCTACTGGATCATTCCTCTCCACTAGAAGCTTTTGGACCACCAAAAGTTTTGTTTTAAGCAGACTTGAGGTGAAAGTACAACTTTGTCACCCTTTCGATACCCATACACCCTGATTTTCTTGGATTCATTCCCTTTAATCTCACTTGACAATACTTGACATCTCCATGCATGGAAGTTCAGACCTTCTACTTACCTTCACCTTTCATCCATACTCTGTTGATGTAAAGCCATACTTGATCACTAACCTAAAAGTGATGACCCTTCTGATGCTTATCATGACACATTTTGAACCTTTGAACTGTTTCATATATCTGAGGCAAATAAAAAATCCTTTGTGGCTGTGCCACTATCTTGCCTACACCAACATGACCTGAAACACGAGAAGAAAGTGTTTCCCTGATCACATGCATTCTTTATCCCCGTGGTATGCACAACTTTCCAAGATGGTACAATAACCTATCATAAACATGGTAATTCTCTTCTTCCACCTGAGCACTATGAGTTAGTGATTCATAAAATTCTTTGAAAACAATATCTGTAGCATATTGTTCATTGTAACTTTTGTGTGCTAAAGAACTATTTTGTAAAATAACTGAAACATTCAAAGAAGATCTTGACAACATATTAGATACTTTGTTTGTTGTACCTTTATTATACTTTATTACAAAGTGGAACTGCTGCAAAAAACCCATCTATATATAATGTCAAGATTGCTGCAACTTAGTTTGAGTTTGAAGGTATTGAAGTGGATGTGGATTAGTATGAATCACTATTTATTTTTCATACCTACTAGCATCAGTTTCTATCTCAAACGGTTGTGGAAGGTCTGGTGGAGTTGTTAAAATTTTCTGATTCAAAGTATCACATGTTTTAATTTTTTTTCCTCCCCACTAAAAGGAGGCTTTAAAATTTCTAAAGCATGAAGTGGTGATGCAATAAAAGGGAAATGAAAAAAAAAACTTCCTCCACTACTCATCTGCACCCACGAAAATTCTAACTTCCCAAATTGAAATGAAAATAAGAATATCATATAGATAGTCTATGCCAGACTTATTAAGAAAAGAACAAAACACATCATTCATCACTCTCATTAAAGTTGACAGAGCATCACATAAACCAGATGACGTAACCAACCATTCATAAATCCCCTCTCTAGTCTTACATGCAATTTTCCAAGCATCATTCTCTGCAATACACATCTAATGATAACCATTTATTAAATCTAGTTTAATGACCGAAATACGATACATGCCAATATTCAGAAGAGGTGCAACATATACGATGTGAATCTCATGTTGTATTTCTCATTTTGGAAGTAGACTTTTTGGTTCTTTAAACAATTCTTCATGAGAATATACTATTTCCACCAATTTGTCCTTAAACTGAGAATCAAATCTTTTAAAAGACGCATACTTATCATTAGTTTTTTTTCTTAACAAACATGAGAAAATACTTCTTATTTGAACTTATGATTCTTTTCATTTGTCCAACATTGATTAAATCCAAGTTTGTCTTACTTCTGTGTGCCCTGACAATTTATTCAATTCCTTCTTTAAAGAGATGATACTTATGCTCCTTTCTATATAATATGGCATCTCGATCATAAAGATAAGGACTACCCAACACAATGCCACATATGTCCAAAGGAACCACATCTAAATCAAATTCATCAAAAAAATTAGTTGTGATTGCAAACTTTAATCGCCATTGTTTTGTGACATGAATCTGAGTGTTTTCTTTTAACCATCCTAAAGGGTAAGGTTTTAGATGATTCCTGGTTTCCAATTCCAATTTCCTTACTAATTTATCAGATATTAAGTTTGCTTGTGATCCACTGTCAAATAATGTGTCAATTTTAGTGTGCTTGGAGATTATCCTTATGTTAAACAATTCAATCATATTCTTATCTTCAACCATATTATTAGATTTTGAAGAAGATGCATAACAAGTAGAACTAGAACTAGCTTTAGAAGGATTACTTGTCAGACCCATAGCAGTTATCTTCTTTTCGTCACCGGAGTCAGATCCCAAATCTTGTTGGAATGTTGCATTCGCCTTCATTTCAACCTTCTTCTTAAGGAAATTCTTTGGCTTGAGTTCCAGCTGAAGATTCCAACACTTGGATTCATCATGTCAAACCCTCTGACAATGAGTACATTTAGGCCTTTCTCCTTCGTGCTTAGTTGTTGCTGATTTCCTACCCTTGTCTCCTTTGGAATCCTTGTTCTCTGAATGCTTGAATGGTTTCTTTGAAAATTTTGACAGAAATGGTTTGCCCCCTGTTTCAATATGAATGGCTTGCACACATACTTCATCAAAGTTAGTTGGATTAAATATAATAAATGTATGTTCAAATAAGAATGAAAATTTCCAATATATCTTAACAAAGTTTCCCTTGTGTTTAATGGAATATTAACTGCTAATGCCTTCTTCCCAAATTCCTCTATAAAATCTTGCACACATTTCCCTTTACCTTGCCTTAAATGCTACCAATCCATTACAACATGTTGCGTATATCCTAAAGGATAGAATTTATTTCTAAGAGCTTTAATAAAATTAGACCATGAGAAGATGATTTTACCTTTATGCTTTAAATCTGATTGAGTTTTACCCTCCTACCAGATCAAGGTTGTACCCCCATTCTAAGTGTAGCTAACTAAATTTTCGCAAAATCATAAAAAATACTCTGAATTCTACAATACACTTCAAATTTTTTAGGCATGAATGGCACAAAAGACGCTACTTAGGATATGGAACAGGGAATGCGATAAAATACTGTGTAAGACACACATGGATCTCATAACATAACTTGTAACTAATGTTATTGAAGTCCGAAGCATAACAAGAGTCATTAGCATATAACATATTCACACAATCAAATTAGTGATGTGTTCTAGGGTTTCGAGTGCCAAGAACCACTCAACGGATCCCTTCTCATGAATGCATTCGGCCCGATAGGCAAAATACTTCTACAACGGCCCTAGCAGCAGGACAGGTTTCTCAATGAACGTTGCCACCATTTTGAAATTGAACGTTGCCACCATTTTTAAATTGATTTGAAAATCTTGGGTAAGATTACAACCAAAGTGCATAACGAATTGATGTTTGAAACAATGCATGATGGGTTCCATTGCGTGCTGTGAGACAACTATTCAATTTGAACACTCATCGTACATGGGAACATGGGAACATGGGCATGCATGAAATCCAATCCACCTCCACACCACCTTTCGAACCCGACTTATTTTGATAGCAACCATTGTCTTCGGTATCCTGGTTCAAAGAAAGTCTAATGAAAAAAATTGCAAGCATACATTACTCCAATTGAATCAAAGAAGCCCTATCTCCTCGATGACAACTTAAGCCATATTGGTGGCAATGTATTCAACATAGACAGTGGCAAGTTTAAAACTCACAGAAAACACACAACTCACAGAAAACACAGGAAACTAATATTTACACATCCTCTATGTTAACATATGTACATGGTCATAAAAATCAATACTCAGTCATTTTCCTGGCCTTCCCATAAGGCAATTAGGCCAAAAGAGGCTTTGATATCAAATTAGACATTAAAGAAGCAAACATAGTAAATAGATTCACTCAAAACAATTCGTATATTACTCACCTAAAACCAAAAAAATTTCAACAAACTGATTTTACCTTTACATTATTTACTATTATAAGAATTATTCCTTGTCTTAATACTCCTAAAACTATGCCAAAAATATAACAAAGTCAAATTCCCCTGCTCATGTACAACCTTGAGCTTAAACCGATCTACCTATTCCCTGTTACGTCCAACAACCTGCCCAAAATAACTGTAAATTAAGTATATAGTTCCAAAATTACCATTAAGAGGAATGCTGTTTGAGCCATTATTTCAATTAGAATGGTTGGGACTGAGGTTACCTTGTAGAGGATGGAGTCTCAAAAACACAAGATAGCCTTCTGAATGATAAATTCTACTCACAGACCCAACCGAATCTCTACACCTATGGAGTGAAACGAGAGCCAAATATTCCTTGACATCCTAGGTAATGTATGCTTTCCTTTGGAAGATTTATTGATGCCCTAAATAATTACCATAATGCACCAAATGAGCTTCCCGCTTATGAGATGATAATATGCAACAATATTCCAAATCTGAGTGCGCTCAATGTAGGTTCCATGACCTCGCCATGTCGTGAGACAACATCATGGAGGAGGACCTTCATCCCATGCCAATTATCAATTCTGTGTGCTTGAGGAAGTGAGGGGAGGAGCAAGCTCCAAACCTGGATTTCAATTTATTAATTTCATGTGCAAGTTGATGATGAGGAAAGTAGATTTGGTCCTCCCCCATTTGGGGTAAATCCCATTAATTCTAAATTCATAGTTCATGGAATTGTGGATATGTTTGGTGGAATGTGGCATTCTTAATGTTCTAAGAGGCAACCATACTCCTTCATTGACCAATGAATCAACTAATTGATTGTGCTACTTGAGAATGTGGTATAGTTTATATTTTCCAATCCTTGGTACGAGTCTTATTATTTTTTAAGATAGCGTTGAGATGCATATCATATGGGAGGAGAATTTGGGAGTCTTTTAAGATGGTTAAATTTTGAATTTCCTATTAATTTGTTATTTTGAATCCTTAGAATAAAACAGGGATTAATTTTATCTTTTCATTGGGACAAAGAATAATGTATTTTTTTCACTTCTTTACATTATTATTATTATTATTATTATTAAAAGAATTAATATATTATTTAAATACACAAATATTGAAGAAAACATGTAACAAGATTTTTAACCATGGAGATTCACTCCCACTTTACTATGGAGATTCTTAACTGAGAAATAGACTTTGTTACAATATCATGGGCTTATTAATACCACATGCCAAAATAACCATAACTCATTTCATATGATATTTGTTCATATAATATTTTTTAATTAATCAATTTAATTAAAAGGGTAGAAACAACATAACTACTTTTAAGAGAAATATCAATCTTTTATTTGTGAATACAAAAATATTTTAGAATATTTTATAAAGGCTAAATCTTTACCATATACTTAATAATTATTTATACTTAAATTAAAATATTGGAAGCCCTATTTCAAAATAGACACGACTAACATAAATCAAAACAAATTTACTAATTCTATATGCTTCCATCTTTAGTTGAAATTTAAATAATCTTAATCATTTTAGAAAAAATACAATTTATATGTTCTCTATAATGTGGCAAAAATCCCACTATTATTTTTCTCTTAATTTGCACAAGCAAATAGAATTAATATATATTCTTCATGGTGTAAAAGCATCTAAGACAAAACCCTTTTTCCTTAATTGTTAAGGGAAAAGTAAGATTAATATGTATTCTCCATAGTGTAGTAGAAATTAAATCACATTTCCTTTGGCTTGTTTATATCAATCTAAAATAGAGATGATGGATCCACATAAACACACTTTAATTATTTAATTATAATCAAACTCGTTTCCTTTCGAAATTTACAACTTAAAATAAAATTGTTTTAAACTTTAAAATATAAATATATATATAATAAGAATGCAAAATTTCAGCATACAAAAGAATTCATATATCTACATCTCAATAGCATTTCTAGTAATCAAAGTTTTAGATGTTAATATATTTGATTCAAGTAATTTGATTGAATCGTGAGATTTTTATTATATATATATATATATATTTTAGCCTTTTCTAATATTTATTATGTTTTATTTTGAGTTTTATTAGTATATAAATATCTATAATATATTGATATTTATGATAAAATAAGTTAATTTGGCTTTAGTAAATACAAATTATATGTTTTGACTTTAAATTGAGTTAATTTTAAAAAATAAATTAAAACATAATGTTTATAATAATTTATTTTTTATAAAACAAAAATTACAAGTTTTTTGAATAATGTGTAAAGTTAGTCTATCTAGACTTGGTAGCAGTAGATGAATGAATGATAAAAATAGTCTATGGGACTACCAACTTCTTTGTTTTTTTGTCTTCTCGCAATTCAATCTCTTTCTTACTTAAATTAATGATGAATGGGCCTGGGAACTCCTTCAACAATCCCCTCACCGAAAGATAATGCCATAATTGATGCTAACATACCGGCATCACCGTCCCTCATGTCTCTTCTCTTAAAGCATCATATTCTTAAAATGAAAAGTTTTTTCCGATTCCATCGCCTAGAAGTGCAAAAAGTACATACTGCTCTCTTCCCATCTTTCTTAGACTTTCCACTGCCCCGTTTCACATCAAAGCTGATGTGAGTTAGTTCTCGCTGAGCAATACAATTGCTCTCCACGAAATGCTAGCTCCAATGTTGGAGATCACAAGTGAGGCTGAATTCCCGAACAACATAGTACTTCTCTTCTACCTAACTCGTTTCCCCATATACACTTATGGAACTTCTCCATAACAAAATACTTCAACTCCTTTGCTATTTGTGGGACACACAATGAGGTAAATATTCCATTTTTTGGATCCATTTGTTGTTTTGTCTCATCCATGATTTCTTTCTTTCACTCATGCCTTCACCGAAGATAACTTTCGGCCATCTACCTCCTCCCCATTTGTTCAATTCTTTTTAAATACCTATACTGACACCATAAAGAATGCTTCGATGAGAGTTGTCTCCTGCTTTCACTCAACATTATCTCATAAATAATCAAACTTTTTATTTTGAACCCTGCTCAGTGATCAAAGCGTTTACATTTTCTCAATTTGTTTCCATTTTGAAGTGCATATAATGCTTTACACCCTCCTAAAATTATTTTCTCCAATTAAGCTTGTTATTGAAATCGATCCCAAGATACTTGTATTCATTTACTTCTTCAAGAATGTTGACTCTAAAAAGAACGTATGCCGGCTTTGCTTTCTTTTATTAGAGAAAATCATTATTTTGGTCTTACTAGATACATGTGATGGAAATATGATAGGGTGAAGCTATTGAAAATAGAAACTCATATTTGTGGAAAAAAACTTATATTTAATTTTTTTCCCTCATCCAACTTGACCTAGATGCATTGCCCAACAAACACCTTTTCAATTTTCTCAAAATGAATGTAAGTCTATTAGAAAGTAGGAAACAAAGTACTCAATTGTAGCCGATATAATTTCATATTTCCCTCATGTCATTCATAACTCTAAGATAAAAAAAAATTTCATGTCATTCATAACTCTTATATAAAAATGTATGTTTGTGCATGAGTCATTATACTCAATTCTAAATATATTTAAAAAAATTATATTTGGTACGACAATCTAAGTTTTACCGTAATGATTTAGAATTTGTGAATAACTTGGCGAAACGTCCAGCCATGTGAAGATTTCCATCCATTAAACTAATTAAGCCTCAGGCGTCACTTTCACAAAATTAGAAAAAGTTGAGAGTAAATTGTGTATTTGAGATTCCGTCGTTGCCGGAGTGATTTTTTTTTTTTTTTTTTTAAAATCCAACTCATTCTTTCATAGATAAAATGAAGGCTTTGTTGTTGACAATAACCCAAAGTTGCATCAAAGCCTTGCACTTCATGTCCATTTCTCACGATGATCCGTCGCTCACCGTAGTAGCACAAAGAGCTGGCACTAGTACAAGTTGTGGTAGCATCATTCGCATCATGACATTATAAACATATAATTCTTACAAGAAGTGTCATTATAGTACTGGTGGATAGAGTGCAAATGAGAAGGTTGGCAATACAAAAAAAAAGACCCCATTGCGCAAAGGATGTACTTGTAGCAGAAGTCTAACTCGAGGTACTTCATACTCAAATTAAACTTCTGGTATTGCTTGTTATCTCTTGGAAACACAATTAATTGGTTGAGAGAATATCTCAATCACACATCAATCTAGGAATCAACTAAATCTAAACAATTCCTAGAAAATAGGAAAAATCTTTTACATAGAAAGAATAACAATTAAGACAAGAATTACATTTAAATGGGTTACCTATTCCGTATTTCTCTATCTTGAACTCAATATGAACCACACTAGTCAAGTTGGAAAGCCTCTACATAATTTTCTTTGATGCATTTTCACCCAAAATTTTACATACGGTGAATTATATTTTCAAATGTTTACTCGAGCTGAGCTTCTAGATTCTTTCGTATAGAGATGTAAGAAGCATGATCAAGGCCATGCCGTAACCAATAACTGCCTACCATTATTTTCTGTCAAATTTAACTTAACCTCTAGACCTTTGTGTTGATTCCTTCAATACCTAAATAGTAAAAATAAAGATACCTTTTTGTTGTTTCCGTGACCCTTGTCACCTTTCCCGCAATTTTTCTTCTCGTTCGGTAATGGTTCTCGGCCAAGGCCCAAGTTCTTAACTCGCCGTCGGTGGGTTGAAATTGAAAGGTCTATTTTGTGTGGAGCCGTTAAGTTTGGTGGGTTTAAGGGCTTTCCATGGTCTGGGTAAGTGTGGGTTGAATTATGGTTTCCATTCGCATGGGCGCGTTGGGGTTGTAGGATTTTTCGTTTTTGCGCTAATTATGATGCTCAAACGTATCTCTCGGTATGTCCGTTTCTTCTTTGCCGTTAGTGGTAGTAGGTGAGCCGCATTTGTATGTCCGGGCTCGTGGATACAATTGTACCGTTGAATCATCGTGTCCGCATATCCTTGTCTCCGTTTGTTGTGGCACGGTCTCTCGCTATTTCTCGCCATCCGTCTCCGGGATTGGGTTCATCGTTTTCAATCGACTCTCTTCGAGGAAGTCACATGTCTTGTGCGCTCACCGGAACTCATACACCCATCCGGTAATTTGCCTACACGAAAATTTAATGGTTTGTTATTTCTTGTCTTTGTTCATTCTGCAAGTCTTCATCATGGTTAAGAGACAAGATTTGTAACCCCATAGCCTTTAATCCCGATAAAGGCAAATCAGAAGTGTGTTCAACAAGCAATGAAACAGGAAGAAGACGCGACAAGAGGTTTTACAAAACCTCTCGAAAATTATGTTATTGGCAATTCTTCCAATCGTCCGACAGAAATTCCAGGATGGGAGCTAAATTCAAACTGTAGTAAGAAGATAATGCCGGCTATAAATCATGGTTTTCATCACAAATCCTCGGCAATACCCGTGGCCATTTATCACCGTTTCATCAAACAAGCTCATACTTATTGATTGTAAAATGCCTCTTGGCTAAAGTTATAAGAGTTGTTCCCCTGTCAAGAGAAGATCGAACTAACAGGTAAGTAGATTTGTTACAGATATTGATAATCGAATCACATTCTGCACAACTCAAGATCGTGCTACCGATCGTATCGGCAGAATTGATGTTCGTGTCGTAATTGAGAAACAACTCCAACAACCGCAACAGTGGATATGCCCGGATCCACAACGAAAGATCCACACCTACTGACTCTTTGATGGATAGCAGTTTAGATTTCACTCATGTTTATCGATGTATTTTTGTTTTTGCAAGTAGACATATCTTAATCCAGACTTGTAGATAATCGAGTAAATAGTCGCTGTTAATGAAGTACATGGTCGAATGAAATCGTTTCAATTTTGGTTGGCATTTAACACTCTAAGGTGGCTACCGCATCAAGCCTACGGTGTTTAGCTGATGTAGATCGAATTTTATATATTTTGTAACTCCGTTTTCAAATTATAAATAGAAAATAGCGAGGTAGGCACTACCAAATTGACCAAAAAAAAAGATACTCAAATTATTCATCATTGATATACGGAATTTACCTTGTTTAGGGATTGTAGACTCTCCAAACAAAAAGGTTGGAAACACATGGAGATTACTATCAAATCTATGGTCGATAAAGTGTATTCCTTGTTCCCCACTATAACTTACTGGTTGTGAAAGGCCAAGACTTAATCAAATGTTGCAACACATATGAACTATGAAATATGAATTTTAAGCACTGCCTTTACAATGTATTGCAGCCTATTCTCTGATGAAGCTTGCCCCGCAAAGCTGACACCCCATAGGCATTAACAATAAAATGCTTATTGGGGAAGACACGGGTACTCCATGTCAATACCATCAATTGGGAAGCCTGCTGTGGTGCAGAGATCTTTTGGGGTTCTCTCGAGTTGTACGCAGAGCATGAATCAGAGCTGCAAACTACAGGTGTTTGCTCAATTAGACTGAAATGTTGATTGTGCATCTATAGATGGTAACCCATTGAATCCGCAACAAATATTGGACTTTTATTTTACAGCACCTTGCAAACAAGATTTTCCAAATAAACACATGATAGAAAAATAGCATGGAAAAATTAAGAAACATCTAATAACCAAGTTGTCTATGCATATCTAGAACATATAAGAGTTATGATAACCGGACATTTTCCATTAAAGTTATTCTGAATAAATATTAAAGGCACACTATAGTTTTTCTTTTGATTCAAACACTCAAAACACAACTATGTATGCAAATGTTTTGCTGCAATAGGCTCTTAATTGGTTTTGCTGCTATAGGAGTTCAAAATTAAAAACTACAAAAAGGATTGCACTCAAAGTTCCATAACTAAACAGCTGAGATATATCATATTGGCGACTTCAATACACAGCTGCCATTAAGACAATCTAATTCATAACTAACAAAAATAGAAACTGAATAAATGTCATAAAAATAGACATTTGATAGATTACCCTGTTTCCTTCTCCATGTACCAAGCTTCAGCCTGTTGGGGAGTTGGCCGGGAAATTTTGAAAATTCCAGAATGAGGATTGGGCACGGAGGGAATTATTAAATCTGTTGAACCTTCACCGATGTAGGTCATGCCCCATAAATTCCATCTTTGAAAGTTGTTTTCACGTCAGTCAGGAAGAAATGAGTTACTGTCCAGTGTCAGGCCCTTTGTTCAAATGGACTAGTTGAAGGATGCAAATCGGCCAGAATCATTGTAAGGCAGTAGTTGCAATGAGCAGGCCGAAGGATTTAAAGATCAGAATGAGTGTTTAAGCGGTGCAGGCCGGTAAAGGTAATTTGTTGGGAGCTTCTTTAGCCTTCAACCCATCGAATATATATGAGTCTAAGTCTCTATTATGAGAATTCCCACTTAGCTCGAATCCAGCTAAGATCGCATTAAGTAAAACTGCAGAACAGGTGATGTACAGTCCACAGCTATCATACCACCAATTCAGTTCTCTTTCGGTAAATTTGACGGCTATGAAAGATAAGGAGGCCTATCGTCCATTTCTATCCAACTAGTAATGCAAAGCACTATATATCCATCTCCCAGAAAATTCCATGCCCACAACCTCCTGCTATTGCGCTGAAGGCTACAATAAAAAGTATCTAAAACCATGGTTGCACAGATGATAAGAGTAATTTTCTGATGATTTCTTCCCCTGAAATGGCGCATTCTTCCGGATTTTGCATACATAATTTCAAATCAGAGCTATCCATTACCAAAGCAATAAAATGCCCAACAATATCGCAATCATCCTAGGTTTAGAGGGCGGCATAGAATGCCTATGATACCATTTGTTAGCGGCCTTTTCCACCCAACAAGCACCATCCAACTGATACTGCAAATGCAGGCCACATACAGCTGCAAATCGGCTAAGCGTACCCCTGTTCGAAGTGTATCTCTAAAGAATAACACTTTGGCATATGTTGGTCTTGCTGCCATTAGATTTAATCGGGCTTCTGGTTAGAAAGTTATGGGGACAAATGTCAGACTTTAGTCTTTCACAGAAACGTTCCAATGCCGTCAGCGCTAGCAACCAGTTGTAGTGGCTTCTATCCACTTTAAGCCCGAACGTTAGGTAAAAGATGATTAATGCTATTGTCAAATCTGGCACCATACTTACAGAAGCAAACTTGTATTTTTCGGTCTGCACTGCATTCTCCATTCCCATTCTTGTAATTTTCGAGGGCAGCATAAGCGTTGGTTCTGCCTTTTCTGATTACGGCTCCTCTGAATTCTTCATCTTTAGGCTTCAAAATTTTCATTAGCTGATTTATCCACTCATCATCTTTTGCCTAATGCACTGGAATGCAGATGCAAGCACTCACTTTATGGGTGGATATAAGATCAAGCAGTTCACAGACAGCAGCAGTGGATTCCACTTGGGATTCACCCTCAATCAAGCTATCATTCCCCACATACAACAGCCCCTGGTTGCAGCCATGGCAGCCATTTCTCAGGCAGCACAGAGATGGGATTAGGCACGGGGAATCAGAGAGTTTTTTCAGTGTTCCGGGCATCCAAAGAGCAAGCATCATTGTGATATCTTCCACTGTATTGAACACAATGCATCCGCAACTACCCTTGCCATTTTGTGTGCAGGTATCTCTGCACATCGCAACAGCTACTTCTACAGCAGATTGTAAAGGGAAGCAGTGCAGAGAGAGAGATTGTACATCATAAAGATTGGAGATATGCCGCATGAATTGCCTCATAAAAGTAATGGAAATGGGCTTCTGGAATGATAACATTACGACACAACATTCTACTTTCCCTTACTCGTGGTAAGGACTTTCAACTGATTTATGTCCTTCAATTTCACGCTTATTCGGCTGGCCTCCACGCGTCTGTACATATAATCACACCAATACTTGAATCGTAAAATAAATGTAAGGAAAGCCGCTAAATTGGCTATACATGTGAGCCCTATATCTGGAAAATTAGCAGAACCCGTTAAAGCTCTACCTACTTGTCCAACAAGACCACAGCCACCCCATCCAGCAAACTATTATTACAGTGAACAAATGCGTAACATATCGGCTTTCTCTCCTGAAACAAAACCATTGTTAAATTAAATCCAAATACTAGGGGAAGTAAATTTCCCAAACTGTATAGACGAGAACACTCTTAGTACCAATTCTAACTTATTGTGCCTGCAAATTTCTATAGCAGCGCTGCTTGAGATGCAAGGGGCCATCGACATATTCCGCCGATCGATATCCACCTGCTGGATGCTGGATGGAAATTGGTGGGAGAGCGCGAAGGAAGATCTTTACTTTACTCTCTAAGCCGTATACTGGATCGAAATCAGTGAGAGACTCTGTCAGGCAGATGCTGGATGAAATGGTGGAGACCTTTGAGGACGAAGATTTTTACTTACTCTGTCAGCCGGATGCTGATGGAAATTGTTGGAGGCATCCCGCCAAAGTTATAATATAATTAATTCGTTGCTGAATGAAGGCAGATAGGTCAGTGAAATGGCTGATGAACGCAGAAAAAGTCTAGTAGGGCGTAGATAAGTGTGACAATCAGGTTAGCAGGACACCTATGCAAGAAAGAGGAAAATTAGGCTAACTGGACTGAATCACTTCGAGAAAAGAGGGAAATTCTGATCAGAACTGCCTTCTAGCTGTCATGATGATTTTTCCTCAAAATGATGCTGCCCTTACAGCCTGATCTCACGAGGTTGGATTCCGCCATTGCCATTGGTGATCCCAAAACCAAAGGGCCGAAGTCTTCATTTGGTTTAAAACCCAAATGTGCATATATCCGCACAATTCATTGAAATTTTGGACGGTTAAGTAGGAGACTTTAAATTTAGACAATATTTGGTAAAATATATGCATTTTAATATTTTTCTAATTACGCCGTAAGGCGTCCTTATTTGAAAAACAACTTTGCTGATGTGCATCGTGTCATAATGTGAAACCCTTAGATTATATGTTAGACGATTCAAACATTTTCAACCCTTGATCCAAAAGTTAGTTTACAATGCAGTTATAAAGGTAGGGCATTGGCCGACCTGGACATTCTTGCATTTGAAAGAGGCGTAGGGTTTTTGTGCTGTCTGTGTGTTGATAACAGAGGTTTGTTTCTTAGCTCGTTGTGAGCGTGAGCGAGAATGGCAGGGGCAGGAAACTGCGCATCTGCGGTTCTCTTGGCCATTGGAGTGACTGCATATTGTTTTGTAGGCCGACAATATGGTTGTTTATGGCATTTCCTGATACAACAATAATGCGTTGATTCATGGACAATTGATTGCAGGATACACGCGAAATGGACATAATGTAGAAACCCTGGAACTTTATAGACGAATGCAGAATGCCTCCATGAAGCCGGACTCGAAGACATTTTCCACTGTTCTTTCTGTCTGTAGCAAACTGGCAGCTTTGGAAAAAGGATCTTCGAATAGATGCAGCACTCTGGTATAAATCCAAACCATGTCACTTTGCTTTGTGTCTTATCAGCATGTTGCCATGGTCCATCTGCCTCAAGTCAGTCTGCAGAATCTGACGATCATCCTCCTTGTTAATCACATCTTTCAACAGTTCCATGACAGGGCCGACAGTATGGTTGTTTATGGCGTTTCCTGATACAACAATAATGTGCCGATTCATGGACAATTGATTGCAGGATACACGCAGAATGGACATAATGTAGAAACCCTGGAACTTTATAGACGAATGCAGAATGCCTCCATGAAGCCAGACTCGAAGACATTTTCCACTGTTCTTTCTGTCTACAGCAAACTGGCATCTTTGGAACAAGGCTCTTCGAATAGATGCAGCACTCCAGTATGCTTGCCATATTTAGCGTTTTTCTGTTGTTTTAGGGTTATCTATGAATCCCTTTGAATGTTATGATGTTATTTGTTATTGGTTCGCATGAAATCCTTTCCAGCATAGGGTCATGTTCGATTCTTTTATTTTAGGGGAGTGACTGCATACTGACCTAAATGCTCTGGTATTGTTTTGTAGGCCGACAGTATGGTTTTTTATGGCGTTTCCTGATACAACAATAATGCGCTGATTCATGGACAATTGATTGCAGGATACACGCAGAATGGACATAATGTAGAAACCCTGGAACTTTATAGACGAATGTAGAATGCCTCCATGAAGCCGGACTCGAAGACATTTTCCACTGTTCTTTCTGTCTGCAGCAAACTGGCATCTTTGGAATAAGGCTCTTCGAATAGATGCAGCACTCTGGTATAAATCCAAACCATGTCACTTTTCTTTGTGTCTTATCAACATGTTTCCATGGTCCATCTGCCTCAAGTCAGTCTGCAGAATCTGACGGTTATCCTCCTTGTTAATCACATCTTTCAACAGTTCCATGATAGGGCCGACAGTATGGTTGTTTATGGTGTTTCCTGATACAACAATAATGCGCTGATTCATGGACAATTGATTGCAGGATACACGCAGAATGGACATAATGTAGAAACCCTGGAACTTTATAAACGAATGCAGAATGCCTCCATGAAGCCGGACTCGAAGACATTTTCCACTGTTCTTTCTGTCTGCAGCAAACTGGCAGCTTTGGAACAAGGCTCTTCGAATAGATGCAGCACTCTGGTATAAATCCAAACCATGTCACTTTTCTTTGTGTCTTATCAGCATGTTGCCATGGTCGCTTACTGGATGAGGGCAGACAATTTTTTGATTCCATGATTCGATGCTATAAACTCACACTAGCAATGGAGCACTATAGTTGCATGGTGGACCTTCTTGGCCGAGCAAGTTGATACTCACAATTTCTGCAGTTTCCAACATTTCTCTATAGCCATTAGAACTCAGAGCTTGATATATTGAATCTGTGTCCTTAAATGCATCTGCTTCCACTAGAACTGCCTTTTTTTCTACATGTGACCAAAATGGATTGTACAAAAATTCAGTTTCGTTACAATGTGACTTTTACAGTGAAAATAGAAAATTCATAAATTTCGAAGTGTCACAGTGCAGTCAAATATATAACTCATCAGATATTATTTGATTTAGTTTTTTAGGAATCTAGATTTTTTCCTGAGATACAAATGATGATGATAACTGACATTGTAAACAAGCTCTTTTGTGGAGAACACAACTACTCTCTAAATTGAATGTTTCATCTAGGGATACTTCTTTAAGGATACAATCAATATGGAATGCATGTAGGAGCTTCACCATTTCACTGCGTCTTTGACAAAAGAACTCTTGCCAGCACCCATTCCACCTCCAACAAGAAGTATCACCGGACTTCCCATATTGGCATTAGCTGGGTCAACTATGTTGTTTGGCTCATGAAGGGGTGGGTAGCTACCAATGGCCTTCAGCTGTTCCATTAAAGTTGAAAACACATTCTTTGTCCTCAGAGTCTTCATTGCTCTGATCAATAATAGCTGAGGAATGGTCCCAATGAAAGGAAAAATAGCCAAGCATGCAAGCCTCAAACTCTCTAACAAGTTCTACATAGAGAGACTCAATCTCGTTGTCTGAGAGTAGACTGGTAAGATGCACAAAGATATTTTCCTCACCCCCAACCTTCGAGAGCGAATGGCATGTACTCCTTTAATCCCAGTTGCTGGACTGTGGCAGCATCACCATTGATATCAGTTCTTTATTCATTCCTTCTGTGTCTTCATAAATGTAAAAGAAGACAGATATACCCAACAGAGGCATATATAAATAGATTTAATAAAAATAAGACTTTTATCTTCTCATGAAGAATGGATATTTTGTCACTGTGACATGGATAATGGTTTTGGGCACCACCTTCATTTTCCTTTGTAGCACTTACTATAATAAAGAAAATACTTGACAATAGGCAGGATTTGTCTCATATGCGAATTTATTTAAGGAGTTTTCTAGGGTATTGTTCTCTTACAATTCTCAAGTGGATTGCTCTTGTATTTTGTAAGTAACTAGCTGCAAAACCCAAATCGATTTTCTGTCTGTAATAGATATTATGTTGTGATTTATTCAGCATATCTGATATCCATGATGTATGAAACAAGAATTTGTTATTTGTTTCTGTAATGTGTTGTCATATTTTATTGATGGTCTCATATGCCTACAGATTTGTGATTGGATCTCCATCTTTCGAGCATGGATTTCCTATTGATAAATTCGTAACTCTTAATCTGTGTGTTAGAGGGAGGGTTGGGAAGGCATATAGGGTGTTGGACATGGTTTTGATGTTTATCAGAGTCTGTATCCGCGGGTGTTCATGATTATGTGTGTATATCAGTCTGGTTGAAATTTGATAGTAATATGCAGTGGGTTGCTTTCCTGCATATCCTTTGTCACAGATATGGCCATATCTGGTTCAGAATGGTCAGTGGGGTTTGTTCAATTGAAATCCATATACTCTCTAAATTGAATGTTTCATCTAGGGATACTTCTTTGAGGATAAAATCAATATGGAATGCATGTAGGAGCTTCACCATTTCACTGCGTCTTTGACAACAGAACTCTTGCCAGCACCCATTCCACCTCCAACAAGAAGTATCACCGGACTTCCCATATTGGCATTAGCTCGGTCAACTATGTTGTTTGGCTCATGAAGGGGTGGGTAGCTACCAATGGCCTTTAGCTGTTCCATTAAAGTTGAAAAAACATTCTTTGTCCTCAGAGTCTTCATTGCTCTGTTGCTCCTGTATTTTGTAAGTAACTAGCTGCAAAACCCACATCGATTTTCTGTTTGTAATCGATATTATGTTGTGATTTATTCAGCATATCTGATATCCATGATGTATGAAACAGGAATCCTCAAACTCTCTAACAAGTTCTACATAGAGAGACTCAATCCCGTTGTCTGAGAGTAGACTGGTAAGATGCACAAAGATATTTTCCTGACCCCCATCAGAGCTGCTCCTGTTTAACATCAAGAAATCATCTGCAAGCTTCGAGAGCCAATGGCATGTGTTGTCCTCCTTTAATCCCAGTTGCTCGACTGTGGCAGCATCACCATTGATATCAGTTCTTTATTAGAAGGCGTTGGTAGAAGGCCTTGCGTTTCATCGTGCCTCATTCCTCGGGCAACAGCTAAAGGTGCATCACAGATGACTCCAATCAGTTCTATTTTGTATGGCTTTCTTGACTGTCCACTTTCCAACATTGGTTCTTGAGTGTCACTGCCTTTTCCTGACAAAGGGCCTTCCATCATGCTCTGTTTAAGACTCTCTCCATCAGACACTGAATCATACTCCTCAACTACTTCCCAGTACTTTTCATGCTCAACATCATTACTGTCTACATGATATCCTGGACCCATCCTATAACGTCTACGGTGCACGTCTCGCACCATTGCAATTGTTTGCTGCACAAATGACTTCTATGACATAGTTCCGCCAAATATGATATTTCGACCTCCATTCAGGGCAGTCACAAGGAGGGATGATGCTGCATCAGTGGAAGCTTTATGTAGCTATTTTATACAGATTTTACTATGTTACAAACAATCTCTGCTGACAATTTGCAACTCAATACCCACTCCAACGAACACAATATTTGCAGCAACAGTTTAGCAAGTTGATACTCACAATTTCTGCAGTTTCCAACATTTCTCTATAGCCATTAGAACTCAGAGCTTGATATATTGAATCTGTGTCCTTAAATGCATCTGCTTCCACTAGAACTGCCTTTTTTTCTGCATGTGACCAAAATGGACTGTACAAAAATTTAGTTTCGTTACAATGTGACTTTTACAGTGAAAATAGCAAATTCATAAATTTCGAAGTGTCACAGTGCAGTCAAATATATAACTCATCAGATATTATTTGATTTAGGTTTTTAGGAATTTTTATTTTTTCCTGAGATACAAATGATGATGATAACTGACATTGTAAACAAGCTCTTTTGTGGAGAACACAACTACTCTCTAAATTGAATGTTTCATCTAGGGATACTTCTTTAAGGATACAATCAATATGGAATGCATGTAGGAGCTTCACCATTTCACTGCGTCTTTGACAACATAACTCTTACCAGCACCCATTCCACCTCCAACAAGAAGTATCACCGGACTTCCCATATTGGCATTAGCTGGGTCAACTATGTTGTTTGGCTCATGAAGGGGTGGGTAGCTACCAATGGCCTTCAGCTGTTCCATTAAAGTTGAAAAAACATTCTTTGTCCTCAGAGTCTTCATTGCTCTGATCAATAATAGCTGAGGAATGGTCCCAATGAAAGGAAAAATAGCCAAGCATGCAAGCCTCAAACTCTCTAACAATTTCTACATAGAGAGACTCAATCTCGTTGTCTGAGAGTAGACTGGTAAGATGCACAAAGATATTTTCCTCACCCCCATCCTTCGAGAGCCAATGGCATGTATTGTCCTCCTTTAATCCCAGTTGCTGGACTGTGGCAGCATCACCATTTATATCAGTTCTTTATTCATTCCTTCTGTGTCTTCATAAATGTAAAAGAAGACAGATATACCCAACAGAGGCATATATAAATAGATTTAATAAAAATAAGACTTTTATCTTCTCATGAAGAATGGATATTTTGTCACTGTGACATGGATAATGGTTTTGGGCACCACCTTCATTTTCCTTTGTAGCACTTACTATAATAAAGAAAATACTTGACAATAGGCAGGATTTGTCTCATATGCAAATTGATTTAAGGAGTTTTCTAGGCTATTGTTCTCTTACAATTCTCAAGTGGATTGCTCCTGTATTTTGTAAGTAACTAGCTGCAAAACCCAAATCGATTTTCTGTCTGTAATCGATATTATGTTGTGATTTATTCAGCATATCTGATATCCATGATGTATGAAACAGGAATTTGTTATTTGTTTCTGTAATGTGTTGTCATATTTTATTGATGGTCTCATATGCCTACAGATTTGTGATTGGATCTCCATCTTTCGAGCATGGATTTCCTATTGATAAATTCGTAACTCTTAATCTGTGTGTTAGAGGGAGGGTTGGGAAGGCATATAGGGTGTTGGACATGGTTTTGATGTTTACCAGAGTCTGTATCCGCGGGTGTTCATGATTATGTGTGTACATCAGTCTGGTTGAAATTTGATAGTAATATGCAGTGGGTTTCTTTCCTGCATATCCTTTGTCACAGATATGGCCATATCTGGTTCAGAATGGTCAGTGGGGTTTGTTCAATTGAAATCCATATCTGTTTCAAATAGCTTGAATTCTTGAATAATATATGCTATATGGTACATCACTTCATATGTATCTAGATAGTTAATTTGTAGTGAATAGTGATATTTATGAACTTATCGTGATTGTACTATTAGGTTCTACAAGGAAGTCCTCAACCAAGGAAGAAACTTAGGAATGCTGTACTCTCTGCTACAAGGTGAATTTTGTTATCAGAAAACATGCACTTATGTATATAGTTTCAGATAAAATTACCTGTTGTTTTGGCTATCTGTATCCTAATTCCTTTATATCTATTTTTGACAATCAATATCTTAATTTCTCTGTTTTACATCAAATTAATTACAATTGATTTCTTTCTAGCTTCTTCCTTACGGCGTTTCCTTTGCAACATTAGGTGCAATTGCTAGTAATAACACTACTCACAAGGAAAGGACCATGCTACATAATATTAAATTTCCTTTCCCGAGGGCATATTTAGCGTAATCAAGCTCATGCCAATTCGTCTTCATAGACTACATGAGGATGGACAAACATGTCGTATTAAAGTCTTAAAATGACTTTTATAATCCTCATTCATGGAAATCACACGTATACTATGTTCATCACGCTGTTTAAGAAGGCACTCTTCCTTACACTTCGTGCCAAGTACAAGCCCAACGGCAAATTTCAATATGAAATTTTAATTCAATCCATGAACATGCTGTAATGGAGTGAATCCAATAGAGATGGAAAACACATTTTGTATCAATTTTTTATATTTTTTTTAATGATCCAATGGAGAATAGTTTTCAAAATCTTGTTCATAGATTCTATTTATTCAAATAATATGCACATGGCCAGTGACAATTTCCTTAGGAATTATAAACCTAGCAATGAAATGACAATGAATATTATTAGAACATTTATTTCACCATCGTTACGGACACAGAAATAGTTTCAACTCTCTTAGTGAAGTAGTCCACCATATGACCTTTCACTAAAATTGGATGAAATATCATAAAATCAACACCCCATTTTGCTAAAGTGGCAACAATAAAAACATGCTATAATGGAGAAGTGGAGAAGTGTGCACACACATTTTTTTTAAACACCTAATCAAGATGACATTTCTTAACTACTTTCATATAATCCTTAAAAATGGAAGTCCAAAAATATCTTACATGAAAAATCTTATGAGTTGTGGCCAACCCAAATAAGTGACAACCACATTATCTACTATGATTATTACTAAGAACCCTATTTACCTCTTCATCCATCAAGCATTAACATAAAACGAGGTTAACCCCTTAGTGATACAAAGTGTCTCCTGTAATGAGGTATCTCTTCTCATGAATATGAATGCACAAAAGTTGATTATGAGAGAGTTGAGAAGATCATTGTTTAGTTTAGAGATATACCAAGATATATCCAAACCATATATTGGAAGAGGTAATGAGATAAATGTTTGTTACGCAAAAAAATTAGTTTGAAAATAATTCTTAATATCTGAGGGAAACCCTAACATTAACTATGCAAAAGCTAGAGACTTTTTTTATTTGGAGAAGAAAATTATAAGAATTTCAATATATGCAAACGCTAGAGACTTTTGCAAGCTGAAACAAATTTTCTGTTTAGAATTTTATTTTGCGATAAAAATAAAAGTTGTCATAAATTTTATTAACTTTCTATTACTTATTTTTTGGAATTTTTTTATACACATTTGATATGTCAACTTAACATTTCTTTGAGTGTGTGTTTTTTAACAATGAAAAGATTCATAAGAAGTCATGTTAATACGCATTGTTGTATTATTTGAAAATTTGTGTTTTCGAGAAACTAAATGTGTTACAACAATCTAGAAAGAGTCTACTTCGGTTTCGTTATATTTACAAAGCCAATTGATGCATATCATAATTACTAGAATTTTTTGAATTGGTCCAATATGAAAAAACTGCATATTTTGAATATCTTTCGTGATGCACGAAATTTCTTAACATATAAGTTATAAACTAAAAATCTAAAACCTACCCATTACAGACGACAGACCAATGTAATGCACCATAATTTTTTCAATTTTTGCTTACAGTGTATTTTGGAAGATACATAATTATGATTTCACTGAATCATAATGACCTTCAGAAATTGTTTACACCCGTTTTATTACAAAATTAATTATAATTAGTAAATATTTATGAAATTCCATAAAATTTGTATTTCTTGAAAGTAGATTTAATTCTAAAAATGCTTGTCTTAGTTCCGATAGTTAATTCAGAGTGTTTCATGGAGTTTAATCAATCCAAAGTTGAGTATATGTATTCATAGCTTGGTTTTGCGTAATTGCAGACGTGTTAGTATGGCCGAACTCTTCAAAAAAGTTCGAAAGAATTGTTTTTTGTGCCGGCAGCCCGTCAAGTCTAACGACATAAAAGTTCGGCCGAACCTTTACCTAAATTTCCGTCGGCCAGAAAATACAACGAAACCCCTCCAAAAAAACATTTCGTGGCAATATAAATTGATGTAAAAGCATTCTTTATTTTCGTATGATTTCGCAAATTTGGTCTGATTTTGCAAATAGTTTTTTTGGGTTTAATAACTTTTCTTGGAGGTACATTCAAAGGACATTTTTGCAAATAATTTTTTTGGGTTTAAGGAATTTTCTTGGAGGTACATTCAAAGGACATTTTTGCAAATGATTGTTTTGAGTTTAAGGACTTTTCTTGGAGGTACATTCAAAGGACATTTCTTGGAGGTATGTGATACATTTTTTGGATGTTTTTAGGGTTTCATTTTTTTTTAAGGTATTTTGTTTTTAGAGGATTTGGGCTTAATTTTTATTGTTTTTAGAAGTATTGGGCTTAAATTTTTAAGGACTCTTTTTAGGTTTAATTTCGAAAGGATTTTTTTTAAGCTTAATATTCAAAGGACATTTTTTGGAGGTATTTTTTAAAGTGATATTTTTTTAGAGGTTTTTTTGACGTATTTTCTAAAGTGCCATTTTTTAAGAAGTTGGAATTAATTTTCAATGGAAATTTTTGGAGGTATTTTTTGAAGTGACATTTTTTTACAGTACGTGTTTTGGGTTGAAGTAAATATTTTATAATTATTTTTTAATGTGAGTTTTTGTCTAACTTTTTAAATGAAATTTTTTTGCAGGACTTGGAAGGAAATATTTTGAGCTTCATTTCATTTTATAAGACCTTTTTTTCTTGAATTTTTTAAAGTAAGTGTTTTCGATTGAAGTATGTATTTTTTTGCAAAAAATTTAAAATGATTTTTTTTTAAATTAAATCTTTTGTGATGTTTTTTTTAATTAAGTTTTTTTCTAAATTTTTGAAGGAAAATTTTTGAACTTCATACTCTATTATGATGGGAAATTGAAGGATTTGCACGAGAAAATATAATTAAAAAAGAGACCCTGAGGAACGTAGAGAAGAGACAAGAGAATCTCGCAAAAGAAAGAGAGAAGCACTCTCAAATATTGAAAGGGAAAATCAACCTCAACTTGAAGTTGAAGTAGGTATGTAAATGTAAATATTATGAATTTGATATTTAAAATTTTCCTAGTGTAAAATGTGAAGCTTAATTTTTATTTGATAAACTAATTTGAAAAATATTTTGCAGTGTAAACAGAGAGAGATATTCCTCAAAAAATTGATGATGAGGTACAAAATTTTGAAAGAGAAAGTGAAAGAGATATTGAACCAATGATTGAATATGGTGAAAATGTTGAAAGAAATTGAAGTGAAGAAATTGAATCACAAGGTAAATATGTGTGTGTGTGTGTGTGTGTGTGTGTGTGTGTTTAATACATGCACATATTATTGAAATTATACATATTTATTAATTTAGTTATTTATTGAATATGTACAGATGAGATCAATTTCGATGATGAGATGTTAGAAAATGTTGACACTCACACATATGGAGATAAAAGAGTTGACCATGTTATAAGATATCATGTTAAACACATTTTTGATACATACTTCATAAAGGAAAATGTGACAGCTCAAGCCCAAATGTTGAAAGGTATCCTATCATTAAGGAAATTAAAAGAAGCTACGACTTTATTGGGTATTCAAAAATTAACAAAAGATTAAAAAAATGAAGGAAAATGTGATAAAAAATATAAATAGTGCTATAAATTCAATTAGAAAATCTAGACATAAATTTTTTTCAGTTGTACGTAGAGCAATACATATGGCAGTGGTTTCATCAAGTACTAAAGAGAATCGCTTCGTAAAATCTATGGCACAAGCATTAGGGACCTCACGAAAAAATTTGCACAAACATCGGAAATTTCGGTTGCAAATAGATGTAAATTATGAACTCGCTTGTTGGAGAGCTATTTGTAGGCAACCATACAAAGATAGACTTGGAGAAAATGTTAAAAAAACAATATATGAATATTGGAAGAAAAATTCACGTGTTTCGCCAAATGCAAGGGATGTGATGCGAAGAAGAATAACATGAAATCAGTACGAACAACATGAAAAACATTTCTTCGAAACCACTCAGATAGAGTTGTTCAACAAGTTAAAAGAAGAGAATCATGAAATTCATGTCTCAATCAATGCTTTTGTTCAACAAAAACCATGGTATGTAAAACTTATCAATGTATGGGACACTTGTTGTTGTCGCTATCATGTGGAATTTGAGTTATATGATGACACATTCCTTAATTTTGGTAGAACATTTTGGAAAGATTCACCTCTTCCTTCCACTATCTGTGATTTCATATCTCAAATTCTATGTGAAAGAGAAAGTGATGAATTATTTTATGAAAAAAAATGTGTTGGTGGTAAAAAATGTGATGATTGTGGAAATTTGACTAAATTTCAAAACAAATATCGTATTGATATAAATGATCAATCATTGTCCAACATGAAAGTGAAATGGAAGAGCTATGAATATATCCATACATCGATTCAAGGTTCAAATAATGCTAAAAGAATTGAATTACAAGAAGAAGAAATTTTTGTGATATGTTTTTTGAGAAAGTTTGAGGCAGAAATTTATAAATACACCAAGCATTCCCATAGAGCTTGATGGAAAGACTTGCAATTAAAAAAATCCTGTGAAGTTTTTTCACTAGAGACCATTTTGTCAGTAATTGATTTTGCAGAAAACTACACATTTGTTCCACAAAAAGAAATTCAAAGTGAATACTATCATTCTGACCAAGTCTCCATGCTCATCCATATTCTATATAGAAATGTTGAACAAAACGTCGATCATATAGAAAGCACCAATGAAAATCGACATGTTATTAAATAATATCACTTTTATATCAGTGAGGATTGTACACATGATACATATTTTGTACAACATTGTTTTGGAAATATTTATGACTACTTGAAAAGTCGTGGAATAAAATTCAATGAAAATTGGATATGGTCAGATGGATGCGCAGGTCAATTAAAATCTTCACGATCATTCTTTTGGTTGTGTTGTCTTCATAAGAAAACCTGCATTAAACATGGTTGGAATTTCTTTGAGACTGGCCATGGAAAAGGAGAACATGATGGTGCAGGGGCATGCATAAAATGAGCATTTCGAAGATATCAAATGAACCCCTTTGCAAGCCGACTTGTGGATGCTAAAGAATTTTTTCAATGGTGCATCAATGCTCTAAGCCATAAGACTAATCGATCAAGGGAAGTGTGAAGGTACTTTCAATTTAATTTTTATTGGACATCTAATTTTAAATAGTGTACATTTATCACAATGATTATCTTTGATGGTATTTTGATATCATATTTACATTCTTCTTTGAATTTTGCATATATAGGTTTTTTTGGCATATTGGGATCGAAGATGTAGATAGATCAATTGGAAATGACGTTGAAACAATAAAAGGGACTCCAAAATTGCATTCAATTAAAACAAAGTTGTCCACAAATGTGTTTGCATTGGATAAAAGAAAATATTCTTGTTTTTGTCATGTTTGCATAGACAACACATAATCCAATGAATTTTGTGAAAAAAAAATGTATGTAAAATATTGGAAACATACAGAACTAAATACAAATGGGAAAATTTCTGTTGCAATGTTTGAATAAATGCAATCAGAGGAGACTACAATATCATCTAATGGTGATTGAGTTTTTGATCTTGTTAGAGAAGGTAACATTTGAATTGCTTTCAAATGATAGAGATCTAGAAATAAATTTAAATACATAAGTTTGTTAAGTTTGCTTTATTGTGCAGGAGATGTTTTTGTTGTAATTGCACCTACTGACAACGATGAAAATGTGAAGTATTATTTGATGCGTTGCACTGAATGAAAAATGAAATTATTAGAAAACTATAATGATCACGGGTTTCCATATGAAAGAGGATCTATTATACTGAAAGGTTATTTTTTCAGACAAAATAATCAAAGTGGGGATTTTATTTACTTTGAAGACTACGAAACTGATGTCATAAGTTGTCAATATAGTCACTTGGTGTGTGAAGCACGCATAAAGTTGATAGAGGTTCAATCAAAGAAAAAAAAGAAGAATTAAGAAATGGAAAATGTCAAAATTTGATCATGAACGGATCATTGAAGATGGCATTCCATTGGAATTTTTTTGATTGAACTGTCCAACAATTTCTTCTCTTTGGATTCATGTTTTAGAACTTCCAAAACTCAACTAGAAATTGAGTTGCCTTGTTATGTTATCTGTGCAAGTGTTTGCACAACTACATTGTTTTGGTACATGCACACTAGTATCAACTGAAAGTATCTTTTCTATACATGCATTGATGAAAAATGTTGCATGTATTGGATATATATATGTTCTAGAATGCAATTCACTGAAAGTATCTTTTCTATGTGCATTGATGAAAAATTTTGCAAGTACTGGATATATATGTTCTAGAAGTATATATATGTGTGTGTGTGTGTGTGTGTGTTTTCTCTAGAATGAAATTAAAACTAAAAGTAGCTAAATTTCTATGTGCATTAATGAAAATTTTTGCAAGTACTAGATATATATGTTCTAGAATGAAATTAACTGTTCAAGTAGTTTTACTATGTGCATTGATGAAAAATGTTGAAGTACTGGATATATATGTTCTAGAATGCAATTAACTATTCAAGTAGATTTTCTATGTGCATTGATGAAAAATGTTGCACATACTGGATATATATGTTCTAGAATGGAATTAACTGAAAGTAGCTTTTCTGTACATGCACTGAGAAAAAATGTTGCACGTACTGCATATATATACATTATAGAATGCATTTTTAAAATTTTATGATTGTTTGGCACATCTAACAAGACCTAGAATCTTATGATTATATATATATACACACACACACACACACACACACACATCAATATGTATTGTACTTCAATCGTTTTAACATATATATTCAAACATGTGTAAAATCATTTCTACCTGTACATATATTCATGTGAATTTTTTTTTTTGGGAAAACAACAACTTGAATTTTAAAAACAAAACATAATATAATCATAATCACATGCCAAATGTAGTTCAACCATCAAAAACTTGAGTTTTAAATTTTTTTTTATTATATCACAACATTACTTCACATGCCATGCCAATTATAGTTCAACTATCCAATAAAAATATTTAATTTTATATCACATGCCAAATGTAGATCATGACATCCAAAAATTAAGTTTTAATTTAAAAAAACATTATACATCACAACATTACCTCACATGCCAAATGTAGTTCAACCAAAACTTGATATTTTCAAAAGCAAAACATTAATATAGATCACAAAATTACTTCACATGCCAAATTTAGTTCTTGACCATTCAAAACTTAAGTTTTAAAAACAAAACAAATTATAACACAACATTACTTCACATGCCAAATGTAGTTCAACCATCAAAAAATTCAATTATAAAAACAAAACATTATAGATCACAAGTATCAAAACTTGAGTTTTAACAACAAAACATTATAGATCACAAGTATGAAGTATCAAGTAACATTACTTCATATGCCAAATGTAGTTCAACTATAACACTTTAAATATATATATATATATATATATTTAACACAACATTACTTCACATCACATTTCAAATGTAGTTCAACCATCCAAAACTTGAGTTTAAAAAAAAAAAACAAATTATATATAACACTGTAACATTACTTCACATGCCAAATGTAGTTCAACCATCCAA
Organism: Pinus albicaulis; assembly: GCA_034641835.2. Taxonomy (NCBI): domain Eukaryota; kingdom Viridiplantae; phylum Streptophyta; class Pinopsida; order Pinales; family Pinaceae; genus Pinus; species Pinus albicaulis. Next base: position 216,317 of record JAXQQM020068456.1, read on the forward strand.
AACTTAAGTTTTAAAAACATTATATATCACATTCACATGTACCAAATGTAGTTCACATAAAATATGTCCAAAATTTGTAGATCTCACAAGTATCAAGTATCAAGTTATATATGACTGCATCTAGATAAGACTATATATAAAAAAGTAAATTTAAGACTAAATCTATTGAAAATATAATGTTTCATGTTTTCATGTGCCTCATTTATCAAATAGTGCATGTGCCTCATCCATCAAATACAAATGGATGTACTGTCTCTCCTAGAAAATTCAAGATCCTCGAGCTATCATGTGAAGCATGGGGAACCTGTACACAATGTGTACAAACATTAAAATTTAATGTTTTAAAATTGAGTGAGAATATATAGAGCTTCATGTTAAAAAACCAAAATGTCAAAAAAATCATGCAATACCTCATGTGGTTCCCTTTCCATTTGTTTCTCGTCTACTAAAACTTCCTCCACTGGAACATCTTTAACAATATATATATATATATATATATATATATATTAAAAAATTTCAAATGAAAATGCATATATAAACTTATTTTCAATAATATTAAAAAAAAAGTTAGACAACTTGTTCAAATGGTTGAAATGGTGTGGATGTTCCTATCTCCATCGATAGAGTCCGTGGAGGAAAGAAATCCTCTATAGAAACCTAAAATTCAAAAAATGTAAAATAACTCAAGATATAGATGTATCTCATTTTTTTATGGAACTTTTTGAGGTGCAATATATAACTTTAAAACATAAATTTTAAATGTGAAAAATTGTCCATACTTGTGATTGTGGATTTGGCACATCTCATAAGGAAGTAGAAGGTACATCTCCCAAAGAAGAAGAAGGTACCGCCATCCCAAAAACATCAAACGGAATCGGAATCTATTAAAACATTTTATTATATATATGTACATGCACATGTGTGCACAATTATTTATTTTAAAAATATCTCATCATTCTTTGATATATATAATAATAGATAAAAAATAATTGTACATGATCATTTTCACTTAAAAAACACTAACATTTACCAACATATCTTGATGGTGAGAACCATCTTGATTCTATGATTGATGGTGAGACCCATCTTGATTGTTTGAACCAGAGACTCTGACCGTGATAATAATATTTTCTTCATTCATCAAGCGTGACAACTGCAAATGGTGCTAACATATAATGATACATTTTTGTTAGATTAATGTATACAAACAAATTTATGTATATATTTATTTATTACAAATTGTACATGTGTTAAAATAATTGAACCCTAACCATTAACACATATCGTTCCCATGCCCTCTTCCTCGTGAACAATTAGGTCCTGCCAACCATTGCGACAATTCTTTGCATATGTTTTGATATCTTCAACACTCATGTTGTCAATCTCTTCATCTGTATAACACAAAAAATTAGTGCATGCATTCTCACGTTCTCTTTGTTGATTTATACAAACATCGACTCCACCCAATCCACTGTGAACATTGTCAATGATGGCATCCCTTGCTTCTCGACTAATTTGAGAAGTGGCTTCCATCTCTGACCACAAATTTTCGACACGAAAAGTTAGACTAACCAATGTTGGCTCAAGGCGAGGAAACTCATGATCACGCCTAGCGCCCCTACAGTCACACAGTCGACTTTTCCCAGGACCAAAAAATTCAGAGAGAAGGTCATTGTAATTGGGTTTCAGTTGCAAAAAGAATTCTGCATAAAATAATTTTGTAAAATAAATCGGAACCTTGTCGTTCCATGGGAGTCTTCCATAGACCACAAGGTGTCTATCATACAAATAGTGAGCTATATTAGGGTGCTTGAAATATTGCACCTTCAACATCTTTCTTTTCGGTCGTTCTTTGAAATTAAACATAAACTTGGCCATATCTGTTGTAACTCTTTATTTAACAACCTCCCATTTATCGGGACCCATCACTGCTTCCTTTCTATTTCTCATGACTTCTACAAAAGTATCATTGATTGGCCCAAGCTTTCAATACACATCTACTAGTTCACCTAAAGAGTGTGTAACAATTTCCCAACTTTGTCGACTCTGAGCAGGTAGAGTCAAAGCCACGAGATCTCTCTGCAATTTTGCATGAATATGTTGACACCTTTCTAAGGTGCATTGATCCATGTTTGATTCCCAGGGTATATCAGAAATGTCGGCTAGATAAGTCATGGTTAGTGGAAAACCTTCTTCTTGAATGACGCGTTTTTCCCTACAACTTTTTTGAGCAACATTTGGGGTAGCATTTTCAGCCTCTGCATCAATATATAAAAAAATTTATATTAAAAAATCACATGTAAACAAATTTGTACAAATTGACTCAAAAAAATATTCAACTTGATGGCCACCTCGATGTGGTTGGGTAGCATCTTGCCCACCCTGAGACTGTTGAGAACCAAAATGACCCTACTGAGAACCAACATGACCACCGATTGGTTGAGAACCAACACAACCATCTATCAATTTACCTCTAGGGGAAAACATGCCACCACCTTCATGCAACCCTCCATCACTTATTGATGGCCCTCTAAGGGAATCTGAACCACTACCAACCTCACGAGACGAGAGAGAAACTTCATAAACAAATATGAATTTATAATCAATTTAAAAATACATTCATATGTATGAATACATATACATATTCATTGATTAAATTGCATGAATCATACCATAATTGTGTGAACCATGGGCACGCTCCATTGATGGAGTAGACGCCCTTCTCCTTTTGGCTCCTAAAAAATAAAAAATGAAACTTATTAACAACTAATTTAACTCACAAAATTGATAAAAAATCAATTCCATATGTACACACATGTATGTATATGTATGGAGATTTAAGATTATATTTAAATACCATGAACACTCATCAATCCCTAATCCCCCTCTCTTGTAGAGATATGGGATTTTTTTGATCTTCGTTGTTCATCATTTATGATATATATATCTATAGTGAACATTTACAATTATTTTTTTAAATTACTATTTAAAATAAATTCAAAATAAATTTCAGAAAATTAATGTAATTTAGTGTACACAAATTATGTAAAACACAACTTTCAAAGCACTAATTGATGTGTGAAACTCAATTTAAGCAAAAAAATTTATAAAAATGTTAATTTCACCAAATTGTGCTTTACATGGTGGGAGCACAATTGATATAAAATTGAAAAAAAACACATGGTCATTAAAAGAGAAGCGTGAAACTCCATTTAAACAAAAATTTGTTGAAGTCCCCGCATTTTAATTTTATAAAAATGTGAAGTTCACCACTTGTTGGAAATGTGAAGTTCACCAAGCTATGCTTTACATGGTGTGGTGGGAGCACACTTTGTATATAATTGAAAAAAAACACTTGGTCATTAAAAAAGACGCATTTCTAAGTACAATACACACACATATCCAAGATATGCTACAATTTCCATCAATAAATTTTGAAGGAGAGCGTCTCAATATTAATTCATCTTTGAGAGATCAATCTTGAATTTTTGAATAAGAGTGTCTCAAAACTAATTCATCTTTGAGAGATGAATCTTGAATTTTTGAAGAAGAGCGTCTCAAAACTAATTCATCTTTGAGAAATGAATCTTGCATTGGCATTGCCTCGTATAATTCTAATTCATCTATTAACTCATCTTTGATAGATGAATCCTAAATTAGCATTTCCCTACACAATAGATCAGCAGACATCTTATTCACATTTCTACAATGTCTTATACTAAAAAATTGAAATTGGCTAACAATATTGTTCGTTATTCCATGCAGTTTTTTAGCCTCTCCTTCTTAACTTGGTACACGCCATTCATTTGGTTGCAGAAAATTTCAGAATTGGTGATAACTACAATTCCATTTGATCCATACTCCATAGTTGTTCCCAAACCTTCTATCAATGCAATATAATATGCCTCGTTTTTTGTTGTTCTTCTTGGTATATTCATTTTCCTTTGGATGACTTTGCTAGTCGCAATAAAGGAAAGCACATATGTAATCATTGCTCCCTAGATTTATATAGTAAGAAACATCTATGCATAATTTCCATTTTTCAACCATATTTAGTGGATTTTTTTATCCCTGAAAAAAAAAACAAATTCAATAAAAATATATTAAATTGAAATTTATTGCAAATGCATGGGAGAAATGATACATGTGCATGAGGTAAATGACATGTGCATGGTTTAACTTAAAGTTTGACTTAAATTTTATGGTAGAATTCACATCTAGAAATGAGATGCGTTAAAGATTTCATTTCCTAGATTTTAAGGGAGATTTATGACACATGTATACATGGTTTGCATGAAAGTTTGCCTAAAAATTTATGGCATAAATCACATCTAGTTCAATAACATGCCTTAAGAAAGGATGAGATCTAGAGGTTATCTAGCCCTTTACAGACTGCTTTAGAACTTGTAGAAGTTAAGACTCAACCAACAAACTAAAATCCTATGGAATTTCAGCCACTTTAGGTTCATTTTTTAGGCCTTAAAGTTTGTCTTTAATTAATGGGGGAAAGCCTTGAGTTTGGGAATACTATCCTATGAGAGTTCAACCACTTTAGGTTCAGTTTTTAGGCCTTAAATTTTGCCTTGAATTATTGGGAGGAAACCTTTAGTTTGTGGGAGAAATGACATTTACATGGTTTGCAAAATTATTTTATCCACTTACTAAAACAACTAGTTATGTCAAAAGTCACACCTTTATAAGTTTGTGGGAGAAATGAAATAGAAATGACACATGCCTTAAAGTTTGCCTAAAATTTTATGGGAGAAGGGATAAATGACACATGTACAATTTTTTCCTTAGAGTGGTAGTGGTTTATGGATATTAAAATGAAGAACTTCTATTTAGATCTGTTCCAGAGATTGACTGTAGGGGCATTTACTGGATATGTCACCTTTGAGAAAAGATGAGATACATAGTCTACCTGGCCCTTTACAGACTCTAAATTTAGAACTTGTAGAAGTTAAGACTCAACAGACAGACTAAAATCCTATGGAAGTTCAAAATCCTATGAGAGTTCAGCCACTTTAGGTTCAATTTTTAGGCCTTAAAGTTTTCCCTGAATTAATGAGAGAAAGCCTTTAGTTTGTGGGAGAAATGACATTTACATGGTTTGCAAAATTATTTCATGCACTTACAAAAAACATTCTTTAAAGTTAATGGGAGAAAACCAACATGACATGTATGCTTTAAAAAAATTTCCTAAGAATTTATGGGAGAAATGACACATGTACACAGCTTTCCTTAAAGTGGTTGTGGTTTATGGATATTAAAATGAAGAAATTATATTTAGATCTATTCTAGAGATTGACTATAGGGGCATTTACTGGATATGTTACCTTTCATAAAATATGAGATCCAGAGGCTACCTGGCCCTTTACAGACTCTGTCTATAGAGCTTGTAGAAGTTAACACTGCATGTCCCAATTATACCCTATGAAGTGTGTAGAGGACCTGTGGAATCACTCACACTATTTTACATAGACATAAGGGTGTATAAGAGTGTACTAAGTTCAAAAATATGGTCATATTATTGGATATATTTCCCAAGAGCCCAAATGTACTCTTTAAGTATATGTGGGGTCTATATAACCATCTACAAAAATAAGTGATTATTTCCAAGTTAAGGGTAATGTATGATACATGTGTATACGCACATTATCTAGAAACCATAGGCCAAAATAAATGGTACTTAAGTGGTTTGAATAAAAAAATAGCACCAAGAAGCTTTGAAGGATGGGAATAAGAACTGGAAATAGGAGGATAAGAATAAAATAGCCACTACACATCCATGCAATGGGAGTAGAAATAATTCTAACCATTGCAACATTGATGGTCACATTAAGGAGAATTATTGGATGTTTGGTATGTGTTATATTCTTTATGTGAATACCCCCATGCACTATATATTTTTCTAAGCATAGTGGTTGGAATAAAATGGGAGGAAAGGACCCCCACTTTAGGGTTTCATATAGACGAACAATTCCCCACACATAGGTGTTCAGATGTAGTACCCCAAAAAAACTTTTTTGAGAAAAAAAAATCTCCCTTTATGATGGCTTTCATCACATGGTTTTTTATTTTAGCATTTTTCTAGTGCATGGTAGTTTACCCCATGGTTCTACAGTTTCAGTTAAAGAACTAAAGTTTTATCTGATCCAAGGTAATGGATTGGTATTTTATAATTGTCGTGGGATATATACATATATACATATATACATACATACATATGTGTGTGTGTGTGTCTGATGGTATAAAAATTAATATACTAATTAAAAAAATGATCTTCTCATTTTGGGTTTCTCGAGTAAATTATATGTTAATGCGTGTATTTTACATTGAAATTTGTTCATTTTATTAAGAATATATTTGAAACAATTAACTATATAAGGTTAAAACCTATGTTTTGTATCAAATTACTTTTGGTTTCAATGGGAATATTTTATGGCTAATGTGTTTTTTCTCGAAATGTGATAGACCCCATTAAAATGGGAGATATATCGAAATGATTCCTATGGTGTAATAAAATAGTTTGGTAGTTTAAATATATAGATGCATAAATTCAATGAGCATAGTTTTGAGATAAATAAAGTCCAAAATATAATAGTTGTTGGTGAACAAATATCAGTGGATCACTATGGATATATCTGCTTCATTAAAAGGGATTTTTCTAGAAGGATGGACTAAGTTGGAAAGAAGGGAAAATATCACAATTATATGTTAATGCATGTGTTTTATATTGAATATTTTTCATTTTATTAAGAATCTATTTGAAATAATTAACTATATAAGGTTAAAACCTATGTTTTGTATCAAACTACTTTTTGTTTCAATGGGAAACTTTTATGGCTATTGTATTTTTCTTGAAATGTGATAGACCCCGTTAAAATGGGAGATATATCGAATTGATTCCTATGGTGAAATAAAACAGTTGTTTCCTATGGTGAAATAAAATAGTTGAGTAGTTTAAAGCTATATATGCATAAATTCAATGAGCATATTTTTGAGATATATAAGTCCAAAATGGAATAGTTGTTGGTGAACAAATATCAGTGGATCACTATGGATATATCTACTTCATTAAAAGGGATTTTTTTAGAAGGATGTCCACTAAGTTGGAAAGAAGGGAAAATATCACAATTATATGTTAATGTGCATGTGTTTTACATTGAATATATCTTGTTTTATTAAGAGTATATTTGAAACAATTAACTATATAAGTTTAAAACCTATGTTTTGTATCAAATCACTTTTGGTTTCAATGGGAAACTTTTATGGCTAATCTGTTTTTCTCGAAATGTGATAGACCCCATTAAAATGGGATATATATCGAAATGATTCCTATGGTGTAATAAAATAGTCGAGTAGTTTAAATATATATAAGTCCAAAATGGAATATTTGTTGGTGAACAAATATCAATGGATCACTATGGATATATCTGCTTCATTAAAAGGGATTTTTCTAGAAGGATGTACTAAGTTGGAAAGAAGGGGATATATCACAAGTATATGTTAATGTGCATGTGTTTTACATTGAATATTTTTCATATTATTAAGAATCTATTTGAAACAATTAACTATATAAGATTAAAACCTATGTTTTGTATCAAAATACTTTTGGTTTCAATGGGAAACTTCTATGGCTAATGTGTTTTTCTCAAAATGTGATTGACCTCATTAAAATGGGAGCTACATAAAAATGATTCCTATGGTGTAATAAAATAGTTTCAAGTAGTTTAAAGATATAGAAGCATAAATTCAATGAGCATAGTTTTGAGATATAAAAGTCCAAAATGGAATAGTTGTTTGTGAACAAATATCAGTGGATCACTATGGATATATCTGCTTCATTAAAAGGGATTTTTATAGAAGGATGTCCACTAAGTTGGAAAGAAGGGAAAATATCACAATTATATGTTAATGCATGTGTTTTACATTGAATATTTTTCATTTTATTAAGAATCTATTTGAAACAATTAACTATATAAAGTTAAAACCTATGTTTTGTATCAAATCACTTTTGGTTTCAATGGGAAACTTTTATGGCTAATGTGTTTTTCTCGAAATGTGATAGACCCCATTAAAATGGGAGATATATCGAAATGATTCCTATGGTGTAATAAAATAGTTGAGTAGTTTAAAGATATAGATGCATAAATTCAATGAACATAGTTTTGAGATATATAAGTCCAAAATGGAATAGTTGTTGGTGAACAAATATCAGTGGATCACTATGGATATATTTGCTTCATTAAAAGGGATTTTTCTAGAAGGATGTCCACTAAGTTGGAAAGAAGGGAAAATATCACAATTATATGTTAATGCATGTGTTTTACATTAAATATTTTTCATTTTATTAAGAATCTATTTGAAACAATTAACTATATAAGGTTAAAACCTATGTTTTGTATCAAATTACTTTTGGTTTCAATGGGAAACTTTTATGGCTAATGTGTTTTTCTCAAAATGTGATAGACCCCATTAAAATGGGAGATATATCGAAATGATTCCTATGGTGTAATAAAATAGTTGAGTAGTTTAAAGATATAGATGCATAAATTCAATGAGCATAGTTTTGAGATATATAAGTCCAAAATGGAATAGTTGTTGGTGAACAAATATTAGTGGATCACTATGGATATATCTGCTTCATTAAAAGGGATTTTTCTAGAAGGATGGACTAAGTTGTAAAGAAGGGAAAATGTCACAATTATATGTTAATGCATATGTTTTACATTGAATATAAAAAATTTTCTTTCTCTCATTGTTTGAGTCCTGAACTTATAAAAGGTTTCCACTAAATCCATTCCCTATTACTTTTCATGTGAACCACATTCCCAAACCCACCCATCTATGTACCTAAGAGCCAAGCCATGTGTAAAAAGGGCTTATTTCATATTCTTCTTTAACAAATATGTGATTAATTATCGTTAGAATTTATATGGTAGAAATACGTATAAATATTAATCCTTAGTATAGGTCTATTTTGACTTTAAGGAATATCTCATGTTTTTTAGAAATGTTATCTTAGGAGGTAGAACTAAAACGTCTTCAATGCACAAAAGAAAGCATGGCTCGTGAGCATCACATTCAAACACAAGTTACTCCCATGTTTGAAACACCACCTCACATCATCATAAGGGTTGGAAACCACTAAGCAACCCATACTAAGTCAAGGAAAATAACTATCATATTTAATGATTGGGCTTATCTCCAAGGTCAAAAGGAAAATAAAAGTTAGGAAAGGGAGTTAGAATATAAATTAAGATAAGACCATGACCTTTTACCCAATATTGAACGAAGGTGAGAAACCATAGATATCATGAAGGAAGTTCAAGAATCCAAACTATCTGATATGATAGGTAAGAGTGTAACATACCTCAAATATATATAAATAAAAAATTGTTCCCTTTAACACTACTATAATTGTGCATGCATAAGAAATATTACCTTTTTTCTAGAAGGATATTTTGAGAGGAACCTTGAGCGAGTTCTTGAAGGCTGAAAGAACGAAGCTCTGTGATTATCAATTGTAGGGTTAGACCCTCTATTGACCTACATTGAAGGAAATTCAACTATGCAGTCCTTGAACAAAATTGTAGAGGCTTAAATTTAGGTTTCCTAAGAGATTTCAGAGGTGACACTTGGTTGTTTTGATTGGTTTTCTGAGCATCTTTCTATCAACTGTCATTTGGATTTTGGAGGGAAGTTTGAAAGTCATGACAGTTTGATTATCTCCCTCTCTAAACATTTATATCTATTAAGAAGAATAGGATCTGTTGGGTTTTCCCTTATCTTTTTTGTCTTCTACATTTTATTTCTTTGTTCTATATATAATTACTGTCAAGATCCTTGACCAAATTTGCAGAGGCTTAAATTCGGGTTTCCTAAGAGATTTGCATTTTCTTTCTATGTTCTATTACTGTCAATATCCTTGACCAAAATTATTATCTATATATAATTGTCAATTGTCGTTTGGATTTTGAAGGATAGTTTGAAAGTTAGGACAATTTGATTATCTCTCTCTCTAAACATTTATATATATTAAGAAGAAGAATATTTGTTGGGTTTTCGCTTATCTATTTTTTCTTCTGCATTTTATTTCTATGTTCTATATACAATTATTGTCGATATCCTTGACCAAAATTGCAAAGGCTTAAATTCAGGTTTCCTAAGAGATTTGCATTTTATTTCTATGTTCTATATACAATTACTTTCATGATCCTTGACCAAAATTGCAGAGGCTTAAATTTAGGTTTCCTAAGAGATTTCAGAGGTGACACTTGGTTGTTTCGATTGGTTTTTTGAGCATCTTTTGGTCCGTCAATTGTGGTTTGGATTTTCGAGGACAGTTTGAAAATCAAAGCCTTGAATTTGACTTCATTATCATTGTAAAATATTGGATTATCTCTCTTTCTAAACATTTATATCTATTAAGAAGAAGAATATTTGTTGGGTTTTCCCTTATCTATTTTTTCTTCTACATTTTATTTCTATGTTCTATATACAATTACTATCAAGATTGATCTAATGGCTAATTTGATTGCTATTTAAAGTACAATTGTAATTGGGATAATAAAAGTACATTGAAGTAATTTTTGCAAGAATAGAACATACCATTGTTAAAAATTAGCATCGTATCATATACCAGTTTAACCATTTAATGTTTAACAGGATTTGAATGATAGAGGATTTCATACCTGGAAATTCGCAAAAATTCACAGACAAAGCTGCAACAAGGACGAAGCCGAGAGATCAATTCGCAAAAATTCACAGATTAAATTGCAACGAGGAAGAAGTCGGGACCAAATTCCCTGGGAAAAAAAATTAAATTAAAATCAAACAAAAAAACAGAGAAACTGCAACACCGCAACAGACCTCAACAGAGAAACACCGCAATAGAGTGAGGTAGAGATAGACGTGAGACACATGTGCATAAGAAACCCATTAAGGTTTACGGGGTGACATATTTATAAGAAAAAGTTTGGCAAAACTATTTTAAAAGTTCAGCAGAACTATTTTAAAAGTTTGGTTGAACTAATAGTTTGACCGAAATTTTAGTTCAATTGAACTTTTGTTGTCGATTTTCCCATCTCTAGGAAAAAATCTGTTTGCCCACGCCATCAGTACACTATCAATGTAAACAGAAAAATGATTTCAGCCGAACTAATTTCGAAATTTTGGCTGAACTCTTGAATAGTTCGGCCGAATGTTTATAAAAGTTTGACCTAATTATTAAGAAAAGAAATTTTCTTCCCCCGATTCTCACAAAAGTGTAACCCAACTTCGTGGGTCTACCCAATAGTCTAATTAATATATCCCCACAACAGTTTGGAGATCCTTAGAAAAAGCCAAAGTCGAGGCACTAAAACTGTATGCAATTATTTTGCTTAATCCTCTGACGTTTTTTTTTTCAATATTATTTGTTGTCGTCGATATTTCGACACTACTGTCCACTTACGAGGAAACGTCATAAGCGCGACGACCATTCAGGAACATCAGAAGAGCGATGACAATTTGAAAATGTTGAGTTGGGTAAACCTTTCGTTAGCATCAGAAGCGCAATGCTTAGAAGCGTCATTTGGGGTCTTATTTATCGTCAAACTAGTGACGGTTTGCCTCATCGTAAGTGCGACACTTAGAAGCGTCGATTGGGGTATTGTTAATCGTCAGAACAACAACAAAGTTTAAACTCTCGTTAGAGCAACGAAGGTTGAAATGTCAGAATAGAGATGAAGTTTGCAATGCCAGAAGAGAGACGAAGTATGAAGCATAAAAAGAGTGACAACCACTTTGAAACATCAGAATTGTGACACTACCAAAAAACGACAGAATTAGTGTCGCTCTACTGACAGTTAACTCAAGTGTCAGAATTGCGACGAGACCAGTAACGATGTTTTCCCCACCTCAAAGTGTCACTCTTGGGGTGCGTATGTGTCGCAAATTGGGCCAAATGTGCTAGTGAATGCTTTGGCAAATGATTTAGTTACCTCCTTCTGAAATCCTTTGAATTTTTTGACAAAACTAAGCCATCGTGCCTTTTGTAGTACTTATTTTACCTGTGGGTAACCTTCCATTGTTAGGTCCCTATATTACTAGTGTAGTCTCTTATTGTTGTTAGTGTAGCCCCCTTATTGTTATTTTTGTACCCCTATAACCACCATATTTTGATTATTGTGCCCTTACATTATTATTGTTAGGTCGGCTAGGATTATATTCTGACCCCCTGGAATCCTATATATATAAAGGAGGTTTTTTCATTTGTATCATCCAAGAATTGTTCATTTATGTAATGTAAAGGAGGTTTCCACTTCGAATTGGGTTATTTCTAAGGTGTTGATCTCTCTTTTCTTCTACTTTTGGAGTTGGTTTCATAACATTTGGTATCAGAGCTTTGGATTCTAGGGTTTCTCTTCTCCAAAAATGTCATCTTGGAATCTTCGCTATAACTTTTGTTCTATGAAGGTTCAGAAGCTGAAATTTTTACAGAGCGAAGCCGAAATCCCGAGAAACTTCGTGTAAAACTTCCAAATATTTTTTCGTAATATTTTCAGAGATATGATCTATGGAAGTTAGGGTTTTTGCAGGATCATGAATTTCATCTAAAAGACGTGACCTTGGGAAAATCGTCATAACTCTCTCTCTGAGCATTGGATTGGAATTCTGTAAAAAGTGGTTGAAAGCACACGGACTGCAGTTTCTTGTATATCAATTTCAGCTCCTAAGGAGGAAAAAATGACATTTGGAAGGTCGTACAGGTTTTCTCTACTGAACTAGTCCATAATTAGGTCATTGTGGGAGATTGGGCATAACTTTGTCTTGAAGCATCCAAATCAAGTCATACATGTGGCATTCAAAAGAAGATGTAGAGGGATACTATACGATCAAATTCATATATTGAAGATCCAAAATCACAGACATAATTCAGTTTCAATATCGAGCTCCTCAAAATGAAGAAAAAGGTTTGCATTTTTTTTTCAAATTGCATAAGTCTTGTTTGAAAAATCAGTTTAAAGTGATTCCAAGGGCATAATGAAGCATAGATTTCAGTATTGGGTTCTAAAATGCCCCCCAAAAATAATTCAACACCCATTAATCCCTCATAATACTCTACTATGACTCATGAATATGAAGAAGTGAAACATGATATATCAAAATTATAAGAGCAAGTGCACCATATTTCTCTGTCGCAAAGAGCAACAAAAAATGCAATGGAAGTTTTGAAGAAAGATGTGGAAACTAAGATGGGTGGTTTGAAGAAGGGCATGGAATCTAAGATTGATGGCTTGAATAAAGGTGTGATAGCTAATATGGCTGGTTTGAAGAAAGGCGTTGAAGCTAAGCTGGATGGTTTGAAGAATGGCATGGGAGACATGGAAGCTAAGATTGATGGTGTAGAAGAAAAAATGAAAGACAACATGGAAGACATGAAGAATGATATAAAAGCAGACTTGCAAGGTTTAACAAAGTTGATACAAGAAATGTTTCCTAATGGTGAAAATATAGTAGAGGAAACTCATGATGAGAATAAAATAAATGTTAATCGTGATTTCACAAAATCTAATATTGGATTGAAGGCCCACCATATTCCAAAGATCGATATGAGGAAGTTTGATGGCAGGAATCCCATAACATGGATACTAAAAATGGAGCAATATTTTGATCTCAATAATGTGAAAAACACACAAAAGGTACGCATTGCAACTTTATATTTAGAACAAAATAAATTTGTATGGTATCGATGGCTTTGCTCCAGCAAAAAAATTGTCACTTGGTCAATTTTTAGATAGGAAATGATAGCACAATATGAGGATACAAAGAGCAACACCTTCTTTAGCCAATTCATAAATATCAAAAAAAGGGTTTAGTGGTGGAGTGCATTGAGGACACACAAAAATTGAATATAAGGGTAAATTATATTCCAAAGGAACAGGGTTGATGTCTTCATAGGGATTTTAAGGGATAACATCCAACATGAGGTTCTCATTTGGGAACCTAATTAACTGGAGAAGGCATTCAAGTTGGCAAGAAAAATTGAATGTAAAATTATGGTGACAAGGAAGCCTACAACTCACTTCTATAAATTTGGAATTATTGCTACTCCTAGACTTCCACAACCTACAAGGTTGACACCACAACAATTGGAAGAAAAAAGAGAAAAAGGGCTTTGCTACAATTGTGATAGAAAATACACTAAAGGTCATAAGTGTGCTGAGAAGAAATTATTTTACATAGATTGTGAAGAGAAGGAAGAAAATGAACAAGAAAGTTCAAAAGAAGAGGACATACACTAGGAACCAACCCTAGAAGAAGAAGAAATGAGTCTGACCATATCACGTAATGCATTGGCAGGAATTACCACTCCTCAAACTCTCAAGATAGAAGGACATATCAAGAAGAAAAAGGTAATAGTGTTGATTGATTTGGGTAGTACTCGTTGTCAACCAGAGAGATAGCCTGGACTGTGAATACCAAAGGTTTTGTGACATCTTACATGTTTCTTGTTATATGATAGCATGGGACGTTATCGAAAAAGGCTCTCATGCTATCTCTCGTAAACAGGAAGGTTAATTTGAATGGGACCAAAACTTTCTAAACTCGATTGGCTGTGGAAAGAACCCTCACAGAGGCAAGGTGTGAAACTCTAAATACAAATGAATCGCATAATTCAAAGGCAACTTACTATAAAGAGGGATGGGTTCTAAAATACCCTTTAAGTATAAAGCACCTGTGGTGTTTATCAGACAGATTGAGATAATATTGACTGTCATTGGGATGATATCCAAAAACAAATATCAACATGTAATGGGCTTACAAAATTAAGAATCCATACATGACAATAGCATTTTAAAAATAACATCCTATAGAAGCTAATATAACAGAAGTATGGTTGAAGTGGAAAATGAAACAGTATATCACGCTTGAGCCATATTTAAAGCGCTTGACAGGTTCTAGCATGAGTATCAATTAGGATAAATTCATACCAAAAACCAGTGAGCCACTCGCATTCCAGAACATGATACAAGCGAAATGGATGAAAACGAGATGCACAATTAAACTATCACATATAGGGGAGAGTTACAGACTATGAAGCACAAAGACCAGAATCCTCGTTAAAGATGGAACTCCTCATCACTGAAACCCAATGGGCTCTTTGCATTCATATTAAAGCTTCAACAAAATCCCTACAAAATTCTTTCATAGCATGTTTTTCTAAAAATCTGGAACCTTTTACAATCCGTTCTTGGGGATTCTTATAGGAGAGGAGAATAACAGGAGTAGATGATATTCATTAAATGGATCTCATTAAGACAGAGTGGAGAAAGAATTCATGCCCACTCTGCTTAATGGCAATCTACATCGCTGTAAGTACTCTATAGTATGGCCTGGGAGTCTCTGTCAGGTCGATATTGACCTCAGATGTGTTCTTGAGGTCCTTCTGGCTGTTTGGAACTCTGCGCTAGCCTTTTGGAATAAATGACGTGGATGGGAAGTTTGCAGGTCTCCATGCTTCCATAACTGCTGATCTGACAATCTTTAAGAAACTTCTGTCAATGCAGTTAACTATTCCTGGGCTCGAGGAGGCATGGAGAATGTTGTAGGAAGTCCTTTCTGGAGAAAACAGTGCTCTGCTGATATGAATGCACTGATGTAACTTGCTAGTGTGCCTCAGTCTTCCAACTGCGCCTTCTTCCTTTGAACGCGGGGTTAAGCGTTAATTATTCAATAACAGGCTTAAACCCCTTAAACCTTCGCTGCTGAAACACTGGCCGCTGAAGAAAAGGCTTCTCTGCGTTCCAAATCACAGTGGCAGTGATCATGGAAATCAAAGCGAATGAATCACTTTGTGAACTCTGCACAATAAAATAAACCATTATAAAATCCAGGGGAGGCGGAGGAAAGCTTTAGAGGCCGTGGATGCAATGGGAAGTGATGGAGAGAAGCAGTGAAGCGGTGGAAAAGGGTCGATATGCAACGAATTTTAATGTAAAACATTAGGTTTAATGTCGGGCACAACGATATAATGTTTTAATATAAAACGTTATAATTTGGGCCTTTGAATCGAAATGCATAGGAAGTGCGATGAAATTCATATGAAATGGCTTGATGGTGGGACCCGGCATGGGCGGAGGGCAATTTGATATGAACCGTCGGATCTCGAGAGATCAACGGTTGCGATCTAATCGCATCGGAGCAGAGCGGGGCCGAAACTCCGATGGAGAAATATGAACGAACAAGGCGATGCAATGAGGACTGTTGATCTGGCATGGATGGACGGCTTAGATCGGATCGAGAGTCGTCAATCGGCGATCGCCAATCAGGGATACGAAGGGTGGCGCGTTGTGGAACTTGCGATTGGCGATGCCCCGATTTTGCGATAGCTGTCGGATCGGGTGGTAGATCGACGGTCGGCGGGCAACCGGAGGGTGAATGGATCGGGGCGATGGGCGCGATGAGAGAGAAGCGCTGGTCGTCGAATCTTAACTGATCAACGGTCGGGATCGTAGTGGAAGTTCACGGAACAAAACCATCGCATCGGAACTTATCAAGTGCAACACAGAAAACGCGCTCCTCCGAATGTTCCAATTGCGATTAGTGCTCAGGCCTTTAGCGCTTGGTCTCGGGCGCAGGGCATATGGGGAAGTGGTCAAGGGGGCCGGCCTAAAAGGGGCTTAACTAGTTATATGGAAAATGGAAGCTTTTTAAGCCAAAAGAGAGCTTTTTAAGGCTTAAAAGGGGTTTTGATAGAAGGAATAAAGGGACTTCATGCCAAACACGGGGTGCTTGCAAGGTTTAAAGGGGAAAGGAGATGATTTAGAGGGTTAATGAGGGGAATGGAGAGGAGTAAAAGGGAAGAAAACAGAGGTTTAGTGGGAAATGAAATAAGGGAAAAGGAGGCCTTTTGGGCATTCTTCTTCACAAACAGAGAGGCTTCAAAACTAGGAACAACAGTGAATGTTAACCATATGATCAATAGTACCCATAATTTTATTCATTGTAAGGTAGCCAAGGAATTGAATTGCTTCCTATACCCAACACCAGAATGTCAAGTGATGGTTGCAAATGGAGGAACTATAAATTTCTCTAGAAAATGCCATAGTATCAAGCTAGCCATCGAGGAATATGTATTTAATATTCCAATGATTTCCATTCCAATGGGAGGTGTTGATGGTGTACTAAGAGTACAATGGTTACAATATTTGGGGGTGGTAGCTTTTAATTTTCAAGAACTTTTCTTAAAAAAGTTTTTGAAAGGAAAGGAAATCGAATTACGGGGTATCATAGAGAAGCCAGGAAAGCTAATAAGCTCTAATGTCATGAAAAAAGCTTATGAATAAATAACAATGAGGCGTAATTGAAAAATTATGCTCACTAGAAGTTCCAACATCAAAATCATCTCTTTCTCTATATCTCCAAAGAGTCTTGGACAATCATTCCAATGTGTTTGATACTCCCAAAGGACTCCCACCTATTCGTGATCATGGTCATGCTATTCATTTGATACCAGGAAGTGTTCCTCCAAACATCCGACCTTCCAGATATCCTTATGTCCAAAAGAGTAAAATTGAATGGGTATCATATACAAAGAGGCTAGTATAATTCAACCTAGTCAATGTATTTTCCGCTTCGAGTAGTATTGGTACACAAGAAGGATGGATCATGGCGAATGTGTCTAGATTATAGGGAGCTCAGTAAGCTCACCATTAAAGATAAATTTCCCATTACTATGATTGATGAATTATTGGATGAATTACATGGAGAAATTTATCTTACCAAGTTGGATCTTCATTCAAGATATCATCAAATTAGAATGAAGACAGAAGATATTCCAAAAACACCATTTCTAACTCATGAGGTTCATTATGAATTTTTGGTCATGCCTTTTGACCTTACCAATGCACCTTCTAGATTTCAAGGGTTGATGAATTACATTTTCAAACTCTTCCTTAGAAAAATTTTGTTAGTATTTTTTGATGATATAATAATCTATGGTGTCTTGGAAGGACTGTTCAACATGTTGACAGTAAAGCTCTAACTATTGGAAGAGAAAAAAAAATTATATTCAAAACCTCCAAATGTTCCTTTGGAGTACAAGAGGTGGAATATCTGGGTCATATTGTATCTCACGAGGGTGTTAAGGTAGACCCTAACAAAATTAAATCCATTAAGGAATGGAAAGTACCCACAACCATAAATCAATCGCAAGGATTTCTCAGGTTAATAGGTTATTATCACAATTTTGTTAATAATTGTGGGAGAATAACAACACCTCTAACAAAAATATTGAAGAAATATGAATTTTCATGGACTCCTAAAGCAACTAAGGCTTTTAATCATCTTAAAGAGGCAATGTTCCTAGCACCGGTCTTAGCTACGCCAAACTTCACAAAAACCTTTATTGTGGAATATGATGCCTCAAGAAATGGAATTGGTGCAGTTTTAATGCAAGAAGGAAGACCGGTTGCTTTTGAAAGCTATCCAAGAAAAGGAAAGTACTGACAAAAATCTATTTATCGGAAGGAAATGTTGGTGATACTACATGCACTAAAAAATGGCGACCTTACCTAATGGGAAAACACTTCAAGGTAAAAATTGATCATGATAGTCTTAAATACTTTTTAGAACAAATACTATCTTCAAAAGAGAAGCAAAATGGGTCACAAATATGTTGGGTTATGACTTTGAAATCATCTACAAAAAAGGGAAGCTAAATATTGTTGGAGAAGCACTCTCAAGAAAGGATGAAGAGGTGGAAACATTGTTGTGTGCCATTTCTATTATCTAACCAGATTGGATAACTGAAGCAAGAGATGAATGGAAGAACGATGAAGAAGTGTGGACACTCATTCAAAATTTGCAACAAGATCCTAGTACATCTGATACATTTAGTTGGAAAAATGATTCCTTATGGTACAAAGATCGCTTATATCTTTGTAAGAATTCCCAACTAAAACAAAATTTCCTTTTGGAATTTCACACATCTCCCTTAGGAGGACACTCGGGATTTTTAAAAACCTACCACATGGTGAAGAAAGAATTTTTTGGGATGGCATTAAATCTAATATTCAAAAGTTTGTGGCGGAATTTTTGGTTTTCCAGCAAAATAAAGTTGAGACAATTAAGACCTCGGGTCTTCTACAGCCTTTATCCATTCCAAGTTAAAGTTGGGATGAGATTTCAATGTATTTTATCACAAGTTTACCTAAGTCCGAAGGAAAGAGTGTCATCATGGTGATAGTTGATAAAATTACGAAGTATGCACACTTTTGTGCATTATCTCATCCATTTAAATCAAGTACATTTTCTATTGCATTTATGGAAACAATTCAAAATCTACATGGAAACCAAAACATTATTGTAAGCGATAGAGATCCCATTTTTACTGGAAATTTTTGGACGAAATTATTTTCTTGTTTGGGTACTCAAATAGCTCATATCTCATCTTCTCATCCTCAATCCGATGGGAAAAATGATATAGTGAAAAAATGTTTGGAAAGATATCTTCGTTGTTTTGTATCAGACAAACAAACACAATGGTTCAAGTGGTTACCTCTAGTTGGATGGTGGTATAACACTTCCTTCCATACTGCAGCAAAATGACCCCATTTATGGCACTTTATGGATATCATCCACTGTCCATCACATCATCTTTAAGAGAAAATTATAAGGTTAAAGCAGTGGAATCTCACATCAAGCATAAACAACAAGTTGTCCAACACTTAAAGGATAACCTAAATTTGGCACAAAATCAAATGAAACAACAGGCAGATCAACATGGCAGCGAGAGAATTTTTGATGTAGGAAACTGGGTATTTTTACGGCTACAACCATACAAAAAAGTGTACCTCAAGCAAGCTAAGAAGGATAATAAATTATCGCCAAATTACTATGGTCCTTAGAAGGTGTTGCAAAAGATTAGTACTATGGCATAAAAATTGGAGCTTCTGCTTCTTCTCAAGTGCATCTAGTTTTCCATGTTTCATGCTTAAAGAAGGTTATAGGTGAAAAACATCCAGTTCAAATAATATTAACATAACTTGACAAGGAAGGAAAAATGATATTGGAACCTGAAGCAGTCACATAAACAAGAACTCATAAGCTAAGAAATCGATCAATTTCAAAGTATCTCATCAAGTGCAAGAACTTACCCACAGAAGATTCAACACGGGAGGATGAGAATTTTTATACAGAAGCATCCAACGCTACTCAAGCATTGAGGAAAACACTTTTTTGAAGGGGGGGGCATGTTAGGTCACTATATTACTAGTGTAGTCCCTTATTTTTGTTAATGTAGCCCCCTTATTGTTATTGTTGTACCCCTGTAGCTATCTTGTGACTCATCCATTAGTGATTTATTTATTCATTAGATATCTAATTGCAGAATGACCCGTATGAATGAAAGATTCATATCCAGTGATATAATGTCTACATTTTTTAATGGCATGGAAAATAACTAAAAACTCATTTTCAGTAACCGTATAATTAAACTCTACAAGAGTCAAAGTTTTACTTGTATAGTAAATAGAATAAGGAGTCAAGTCTTTCTGTCCCAATACAACTCCAACAGTTATTTTTTAAGCATCATTTGAGATATGAAAATGAAATTTCTAGTTAGGTCCTCTTAATATGGGTGGTTCAAAAATATTTTCCTTCAAAGTCTCAAAGGCTTTTTGACAATCAAGATTCCAACTAAATTCACAATATTTTTTAAGAAATTTGAAGAGTGGAGATGCAATCTTTGTAAATTTTTATACAAATCTTGTATAATATATAGTGAAACTAAGAAAAAAATATAACATCATTTTGACAAGTTGGAACTACTAATTTGGAAATTAAATCAACTCCAAATGAGTATACTTTTATTCCATTTCCTAAAATATGGTGTCCTAAAAAAATTCCCTCAGTAAACCTCTAAAAGAATTTTTCATGACTTAATGAGAGGTTTGCTTCCTTACATCTTATGAGAACATTTTCCAAATTTTCAAGGGCTTCTTCAAAATAATTTCCATGGACTGTAAAATTATCCATATAAACTTCCACACAATCATGTTGGCATTATGATGTAATATGTTGTCCTTGATGGAAACCTGCTCGATGAAGTTGTCCTTGATGGAAACCTACTTGATGAGTTGCCTTTTGATAGCAACCTATTTGTTAAAGATGTAAAAATGATGTATCTACAAGTTAGTTAAGATGTGGTAGAAAAAGGAATTCCAAACAGTGCTAGAGAAGTGAAAAAGGTAATATTTCTCAATGTATACGCAGGTTTGATGAAGGCAACCCATGTACATACACAGGTTGGTATACAGGCAACCCGCGTGTACATCCAAAATTAGTATATACGCAGTTTTGATGAAGAGAAGTCGTGCATACACGCGGGTATGAAGAAGCCAAGTCGTGTATGTACTTACGCACTCACTTTTATAATACCAAGGGTCTTTACCATGGTATTAGCCCACAATATTGAGCGCAGTGTCGTCTATTTGATTCTGTCCAAGAATACCATCGGCACTTGTGTGGTTTTGGATCAAGGTATTGGTAAAGGCTAAACCTATATAAGCAGAGGAAGATCGTAGTGCAACGGGAGTTCATGTGTTTGGGTATTGAATTAATACTTAACACTGAAGTATATCTGCATGGAATGGGCCACAGTTTATTGATATATCTAAAATAATAATGCACCTGTGAATTCAATGATGGATCCGGATCTCTAGACCTGAAATGACTATGTATTTGCTAGATATGTTTATGAAATGTTTAGATCTGTGATTTGGTGAATGTTTGTTGAAGTGAAGGGTAAGATCTGAGTTGATTATTTGTTTTGAAGAGTTGTACAGTCCTGCAATTTTTGCATATCTAAAGGCTAGTCTGTCTAGGTGAAAGCACATGTATATGCGGCTTTGTCTCAACTAAAGCACGTATGGAAGTCATGGTTTTCTGAAGCTTGCTTGAGAGGTTATCTGTCTATTGCTGCTATATTTCTACTATCTATCAATGAAGCCCTCATGTAGATCTGGGTTTTCTGAATACTATATATGATGCTAAGTTGCATGTGTACAATTCTGATCAATGAGTGATTAAATATAATTAATGATGATGACTGAATAAGGGTTCTGCAAATATAAAAATATAAATGAATGAAAGCCTCATATTTGGTTATGAGACTGATCATATTCTGAAAATTCAGTATTCTCAGATCTATACGCAGGTTTGTGTGAATGAAATAACGTACATACGCGGGTTCAGTAAAGTGAAGTAGCATATTCATTTTTAAGATAATGAATGATCCTGGTTGAGATTGATTCTTCTTGGTGATTCTGAAATCCGAGTGGTTTTATATGATGGATGCTACTGACTGAATAAGGGTTCTATAAATCTGACAAAGTATGCCTAAATGTCTCTAGTATATTCTGAGTCTGATCAGATTCCTAAATTCAGTATATAAATATCTATACGCAGGTTCGTCCACAAGAAAGTGTGTATATATGCAGGTTAAGTAAAGTGAAGCAACGTATAAATTTTGTTTTATGAATGATCGGGGTTGCAGTTGATTCAGTCTGTTGATGTAGTGGTCTGGGTTCAGTTCTGATATTCTGGTTATAGTGATCTCACTATGAATTGAGTTGGTAATTGGTTAAGTGATTGTTTTCTTCAATGGTTGGTTCAGTATTCGAGTGATTGGTTGATTGATGATTTAGTGAATTATTTGACACAGTTATTATTTTCAGTTTGATGTATTTTCTTTGGGCTTAAATGAGTGGAGTGGGTCCATTCGGAAAATCTGATGAAAAAAGGCCTTCAAGTTGTGTAGAAGTTATTGGATCCAGTGTGAAAATTGATGAAATGTAGTTTGCAGTGGGTCTGAGGGTTGAATAATTTAGTATGGAAGTAGAATCTTCCTACCAGTAGAAGTCGGTGTTCTGATGACGGGGTTGTAGCTCCCTTTCAGTAGTGGCTAGTAACCGAGATCAGGGGGTTGGAACTCCTTCCAGTAGTAGCTGGAGAACGAGAGAAGGTTATAGCCTTTTGCAGGTAGATGCCTGCATACTGATATGAGTCTGCACTAGTACAATATTGTAAGCAAATTTCTTTATAATAAATATTGAAGACATAGATGATAGCAGCGATGGTTTTCTCTTGACTTGGGTTTCCACCTTAAATCTTGATGTTCATGTGTGTTTCTTATGTGTGATTATTTATTTTGTTTTTACTGTGCATGCTTACTGCTTACTAAATATTTGATGAATGAATGATGCACTGATATAATTAATGAATTATCTACATAATGAGGTCTTTGGACATATGCAAGCTTAATTAAATATAACTGTGTGTATACGCTAGTTGGGTTCATTAAATTTGCACATAGAAATCAGTAAAGAAAAAGAAAAAGTTTACAGTGACTTATAAATACTGATTCACCCCCCCCCCCCCCCCCCCCCCTTCCCCCCCCCCCCTCTCAATATTTTCCCAACAATTGGTATCAGAGGAGGTCATTCCATAGAAGCTTTAACGCTTGAAGGAGATCCGTATCAATGGGAAGGAAGCAAAAGAAGAATGCTACTCAAAGGAAGAAGATATCTTAGAAAATGTATGCAGCAAAAATGAAGAAGATGAAACAGGTATTGATTGTTGCTCTTGTGATTCACTTCCTTGTGCATGCAATGTTGAAGACAGTGAATACAAAATTAAAATTAATGTTATGGATCTAGAAGAAGAAATTGCTAATGTCAAGAATGAAGTTGAAGATCAACAGATTCTATTTAATGAAATAAAATGTATCTTCAAAGATATGATTTCTATATTGAACTATCAGTTACAAGAAATAAATTCAATTGAGAAACTAAACAAAGAACAGATAGATCAGTGGAAAAAGCTGCCGAATGAAGTAACCAATCATAGTGAAGGACTTGAAGCATAAATTATCTCTCTCAAAGAATATCTGGAAAAATCAAATAAGAAGAATGAAGAACTTCTACAAACATTTGAAGAACAAGAAAATGGGTTGAAAGAAGAGATTCTAAAATTGAATGAGCAAGTAGAAGAAGGAATAAGGGTCAAAGAAAGTATGAAGAAGCAGTGCCAAATATTGGAAGTTGAGGTAAACATTTTAAAAAGTAAATTAGAATAAAATGATAAACACTTGAGGTTTCAAGATAGTACTATGATTCTAGATAATATTCTTAGTAGTCAAAGGTATCCTTCTATTAAATTTGGTATTGGTTTTCATGAAACTGTTAAAGGAGAATCTAGATCACAAGAAAGTGATAAAGATTCAAAGGATATCAACGCAAAACATGAAGTTTTTAAAGAGACAAAAGGTCAACCGACAATCATGAATTCTCAAAGGAAATCATTCGCTTCTAACTATAGAAGTAAAAATCAATTTTATATTTTAATCAATAATGTTGAATGCTTTGTCTGTCATAATTATGGGCATGTTGCACCTAATGGCAGAAGAAAATTGTTTCAGTCGCAGATAAATAGACTCTACACAGAAAGGTCAACAACTCCTAGGTATTCAGGTTTCTTTAAGGTTTATTGTTTTTCATGCAACCAATTTGGAAATAAAGCTATATATTGCAATAGAAGGAACATGAGGCAAACTTATTATGATACCTTTGCTCCCTTTTCTGGTCACATAAGATGTTATGCTTGTAACAATTTTGGGCATGTAGAAAAGTAATGCAGGAACAGATCAATGAATCATCAAAGATAGCATGAAAGTCAAACAAATGATATCTTAAGACCAAAGAAAGTTGGATCCACCAACTTTAATGTTTGTTTTGGTAAATAAGACTAATTCCATTAAGAAATCGTATGGCACAAGAAGAGATTACAATCAAGAGAGGCAAGAAGCAGGCAACCAGAAATGATAAATAATCAACCTCGGTCCCAAAGTGAGAACATGAAACCGAAAAAAGAACACTGAAGCATGACTAGGAAACAAAATAAGATAGAAACAGGGTTCTACCCAAAATGGGCAGCAACCTCCATGCGAAGTTGTTTCCATCTTTTTTTATTGACTTTGACCCATCCAGCTTGGAGTGGTTGGGCTGGAACCACTTGTAGATAGTTTTTGACTGCTGGAGGAGTCTCCTTGTCTGTGTCACAAGAGGAGGAATCATGGGTGCATTTCTGAGAGGTCATCGTGACAGGGGGTCCCTCAGGGATATTGCAAGATGAATCTATCATCTGCCTTGCCTGCTCCATTTCTGCGTCAATCTCCTCCTTATTTGAACTCGAGGTGTCATCGTCATCCACAAGAGGTGGATGACAAGGTATCCATATTTTGGGCTTTGGCTTGGGCTTGTTTTTCTTTTTCTAGGCAAGGAACTTGGTGCAAGAGCTCTGAAGGTGCCCTATTTGGTGACAGTGGTGGCAACGAAAGGGAGTGTTCTCATAATCCAAAATCTGTGTCCACAAGAAAACGCCAACATTGAGATTGATTTGATCTGGCAGACCGTTGATTATGTCTATTTCACATATTCTGCCATATGTGTATAGCCCTTGGTACTCCCGAAAGAGATTTGTAGTTAGGTAGTGGCCCAGGGAGTTTCCTATAACTTGGAAGATTGAAAGGTGCCATAAATGAGCAGGTAAATTAGGAATTCTGACACAAACTAGAATCTTGGTGATGATTGCCGTAGAGTGATCGAAATTTGGGAACCAAGGGGTGAGGAAGAGTCCTGTTGGTCCCCAAAACCATGGACCTTTTATTACAGCCCTCTGGTAATCCTTGCCATGATCAAACACTACAATGAAGAAGCCCTTTATGCAGAATATAATCGTGTAGTTGTGGATCCAGTTGGCATAGATCTGGTATGCACAAGAATTGGACACTAGCCAGCAATGTAGGAGGTTTTGTCCACATGTTGTGGCTAGGATGGTTCGAAATC